>JAZAYU010000688.1:0-109531 GCA_038501625.1 Corbicula japonica | reverse complement strand
AGCGAAAAGCTTGAAACTTTTGTATGTTTAATTTCATTATTGATACAAGGTAAATAAACGTATGGACTTTAAAACCGACAATCACTTTGAAAAAAAACACAACAGCTTTATATTTAAAATTACTTTAAATCAAGCAGGACCGTGTCAAAACCAGTGTTCAAACATGGTCATAATAAGCGTTCAGATTGGATACATGACGACTGTCCTTTCAAAACGTCGCTACCAATCTGTCGTCTTTGACGGGTTAAATATTCGCGTCTTTTCATACTCTTTATTTGATCATCTTTTTTCTTCTTTGATTTTCATTTCTTCAATTCGGCAGGCCAATTTTATTATAAGTTATCAACGATTGCAAATGTATTGATCCCATTCTAGTAGGGATAAGGCAAGAGACATAGATTTATAGAATTTATCTGCAAATACTATGTGGTTTCTACATGATATTTCTTCCGTGAGATTTTCTACAACGCGTTGCGTAATCCAACTTATTTATGCTTACGTAGATAAATCACAAATCATGAATGGCTATCTGCGAGTACAAAAAACGTTAAACCCTCTATTAGCATGTTTCGTTGTGGCTCCAACAATTTCACAGTGTTATGCGTGGCATTTGATAACTGCCTCATCCACGGCTACTTTGTGTTCATTGTATCTCCCTTTACTGTTTTCTTCGTCAATGGAGAAATTTTGAACAATGGATCTTTTTCGCAATACTGTTATGGATCCTTTTTTATCCAGTCATGAAGGATCTCATGTGAAATCTTATATACATGGATGTATCTCTGAATATTTCTTAACCTTTCTCTGGACATTGTGCTTGCAATATAGATCCGCCTTATAATTTATTTTAGTTGAAGTAGAAGAACTGCCTACTTTGTGTTCTACGTTTTTAGAAACATTTTTTTTATGTCACATAGTGGTAGTTTGTCTGGAGTTGAATATGTGTCTTCAACATAATCTTTTGGTACTTTCTGTGCGTTAGCCGTTGGCAATAAAAGTGGCCTAGATGTTTTCTTTGTTAGCCGTTAAGACGTCTTTACATTCGCATATTATTTCTTTGTTGAGCGAAGTTCTTTGGTGTGTATTGTTTTCTTTCCGGTGGCCAAGTATTTTTTAATTATTTGTCAAATGCTTCTTGGATTTCGGTAATATTGCTTTACTCGCTACTTCTTTTACTTTTGTTGAACAATAACATTGTCTTCAGTTTTAATTGCTGAGGCTGACTCAGCTATTTTGGCATTTTCTGAGATTACGGCTTACATAAACTCATTTCCTTTGCTTGTTTTCTGGTTAGTAGCTGTGTATTTTATAGACAAAGACAGAACGGTCATCAACGCTATCGTCATCGAAATCCGGTTCCGAAAATAAATCTTCAAGCAATAGAGCAAAATGGTTTTGTTCAAATACAGAGCCTTTTCTGTTGTCCACGTTTTCATCCCTTGCACACATTATGTCCACATTATGTACATGTATACTGTTTCCATATTCACATGATTTTGAACATGCTTAAACATGCTGTGAAACAGGGGATGTATTGACTTGTAACTTATCGAATAAACTGACATGATGCTCGTTTCTAAAACAGATGATACACCTAGCATAAGCATGACCAGCTTCCCCTCTGACATGTTGATTTTGCTAATTCTTTAATTGACAACTAAAATCCCCAATTTCGCAGTATAACTTGCATTCCTCCTCTGTCGAACTGACTGCCTTTAAACTGCCTGCTCTTATATTTAAGACACATCTTTAGGATTAATAACATCACTGAAGTGAAGGTTATTTAAATATTATTTCCTATCAAAATACACTTCTAATGCAGTTGCTGCTCGCAGCTTCTCGGGCAGTTAATCGTCTCCTTCAAAGAATGCAATAATAACAAATATACAGTCAACATATTTTGTGACAATTTAATTAAGAGAAAAGACAGGTTCCAATTGTATTATTAAACTTATTCTTTGATACATGTAATGTGACGAAGAAGTAAAACATTTCTTTCTTCGATTGTTCTGTTTGTCTAAGTAGAATGGAATTTCTAATGGTAAAACAGCACTGTCCAGATAAAACTGTCATCGTGAGATAGGAAATTGTAAAAGGCTTATTTGATAGTTTTGTGTATCGCTTTATTTACAGCTTGTTTAGTTAGTTGCTGAAGTTTACATTAATATTTTGTAAAAAAATGAAATGAAGCATACAATGCTAAAGTATTGCCGAAACCGTAGCCAAATTAAACGTTTAAAACGATTTGGATGTAATAACCAATTCGTTAAAGGGAAAACTACCAAAAGACGGTACGGTATTTTAAGATATTAGTTTTTATAAATAATAGAAGTCTACAGCGTATGTTAACATACATTGCTTTAATACTCACTGCCTATTTTCTGTATTGTTAGATATCGAAAGCGTTCTAAAACGTTTATAAACGTCTTTATACATTAAACATGTATTGCTGAATATTCCGAGACAAAAGAAACGAACTAAAACCGAAACGTATTTTACGGTATAATATTTTTAACAAACAAAACCTATAACGTAATTTTGCGGTACATGTCATTTCAAAGAAAACGACCATAACGTACACAAACGTACAAATCTTTTATACTTACTGCCATATCATCAGTTTTGTATAATATCAATAGCGCACAAAAACGTTTATAAACGTTTTTATACATAAAACATGTATTTCTGAATGTTCCGAGACAAAAGGAACGAACTAAGCCCGAAACGTATTTTACCGTATGACATTGTTTTTACATACAAAACCGATAACGTAATTTTGCGGTACATGTGGTTTGAATGAAAACGACCATAGCGTACAAAAACGTAAACTAAGTATAAAATACCGCTTTTTTACGTTATTTTTCTTTTGAGACGGGAATAATACGCTATGGGTTTTAAAACTGTTAAATTTCATACTGTTTAAATACGTTACCGGTCTTCAGACACAAATTGGGGTCCGTTTTTAGAACATCGTTTTTCACGACGTTTTAGTACGTTATAGGCTTTCGAACACAAAATAGGGTCGGGCTGGGAAAGGATATATCGTTTTGCGGATTTTATTAATGTGTTTTAAACTATTAAGTTAAATGATTTGAATGTAGGTTACAAATTTCACGTAAATATAACTAAACATGTTCATGTAATTAATAAAGGGTAGAACATATAGAGGATTTTTTTGTCAGTGCGTAATCAAAAATTAATTTCACGAGTGGCCGTAAGATTTTTATATTTTCACGAGTGGCTTCGTGGTCTTACGCTCACGAGTGAAATTAATTTTTGATCACGCACTAAAAAAACAAATATTCTATTTAGTTCATGCTTTCCAGTGTTTTAAGGGAAAATATTGAATAAATGAGTATCAAATACAACTCTACGTACCGCGTGGTGCGCCCCAATGTTTACCACTGTCTGCATGTGAGAGACGCTATTCAAAATAGTTCCAAACAAAGTCGTGAACAATAATGAAAGCTTGCAAAACATGGGTTTATTTTTATCAAGTCTTAAACAATAATAAATTTCAAAGAAATATTTTCATATTTTTATTCAAACTGACAAATGATAATAAAAACAACAAAGTCATCAATGAATAATATTCGTCCGCGTCACGACATGACCTAAAATCGATTTGTCGGCCATATTGTCATTTTAGTCAGTGAACCGGTAAAACAACATTCCAGTTTATTATACAAATAAATACTAATGTTGAGGTCGATATGTAGTTTTGCGGACCTGGGTAGTGTGATACATGTATCGACCGAGAACGAAGTCCGAGGTCGATATCACACTACTCAGGTCCGCAAAACTACATATCGACCTCAACATTAGTATTTACTTGTTATATCATTTACCCTATTAATTTAAAGCATTCTGACGATGATGATGATGATGATGATGATGATAACAAAAGTAGTTACTAATTACCATGGTAGTTATCACTTTTTTCGGACTCGCGAGTACGGAGCTCTCGACCAATCAGAATGCTTTAAATTCATAGGGTATATGATATTACGCTCTAAACAATGACTGGACATAGACAAAAGTGTTTTTATATTTATCAAAGTGACTTTAGTGTGTTATTCAATCGCTGTCATCTGATTCAATCATGCGGATACGCTTGAATGCTGGCCGAACCAGAAGAAAACAATGCAGGGGGAAATCGATGTGCATTGATGATTGACAGCTGACATCTGCGAAATTGTCCAGTTTTCAGAAACGGACGTGTTGCTAAAATGAAACGACACGAAGAGCCATAAAAGCGGGAATTAGCAAAAATTCCGTGCGAGACACTGGAACCTTACAACGAAGCAGCATCGTCCGGTCGAACTTGCATTAATTCCATTTTCGGTTTCTCAGCCTTATCAGACAGCATTTTGGATATTTTTGCCGTGTGTGTCGCTCATATACTAAAGTTATTGATGGAATTGGCATTTTTATGGCCATAGACTTAGATGATTTGGTGAAAAGGTATGTTTTCATCACAGAAAGTAAAAAAACAACAACTAAGTAAGTAAATTTATAATAAATGGAAGAGGATAAAATTCAAACATATATTAGGACATTGTGTTGGAAATTGTGATTTAGATAAAAAAACACAATATGTCAAGTAAGCCGAAAAAAGGAAATATTTCTGCGTTTGAGTCTGAGTCAAGCTCGTAAATCGCTTAAAAACTAAACCAAAATTAACATTGTGCTGACAAGTGGAAATCAACAACCAAATTTGCAAGTACTTTAAAAATGACGGATAAATTGGACAGAACATTCATTTAGACTTACTCTAAAACACTACTGATCAATGATTTTATGAAAGACCGACTTGAAGTCTTAAAAGAGGATTTGAAATAAAAGCCGAGACCGACAAAGTGCCAAAATTACGCCCAAAACATCAGAAACTGCGTACAAAGTTACAACTCGTAAAACTGAGGTCAGTGACGAGAGAAGTTTATCTGAAGAAATCTCTGAGGTGAACCTAAAACAGTGAAGAAAAATAAGAAACAAAAATACAGCTGGCTAAAACTTCAAGACGCAACATTGAACAATACCGAACAAACATTTTTGTTTATTTAACAAAATTAACAGAAATGGCAATCTGCTCAACCCTTTTATCCATAGATACATCTTTCTTGTGTAGGCAAACAATTTAGATCCAGATCAGCCAGCACATCTGTGTTGTCTGATCAGGATCTACACGATTTGCTTTTAAAAAATCAAAAGGTTGTTTCTGAGGGACATTTGTCTGAAAGTTTAAATGTTTATCACTTAAACTTTAGATGTTTCAGCCATGCATTTTGTACTGTAAATTATTTTCATTATGATACTGCAAAACGACACCAGGAGAACGGAAAAAACACTATTTAAAAAAATTAATACTGCGTCATTTTGTATGGTGACTTTCTTGATATTTTGTTCAAAAATAACATTGTTTTTGTTCTTTGCATGGTGGTTTTTACTTTATTTTGTCATTTCGCATGGCTTTTTTTCGTTATTTCATCTTTTCTCATGGTGTCCTTTCGTGGCAAAATAACAAAAAAGGGAAATGGCATAAATCTGCCACCATATGACTTTGTATCGGTCCAAATGCCAAAAGTGTAACACATACTTGAATGAGCAAGTCTCTGACAAAATTTAATGACCCTTGAGCCACAACAAATTCATTGTTTTAAATCCCATTAAGAGTTTAAACTGCAGGTTTTTTACTAAACGAGTTTAAAACAGAGGATTTTATTCTGTAACCTGGGTCACATAAGTTAGCTTCTGTTTAGTTTTGTTTGTAACTCCTTCTCATACAGAAGATATTCTATTCCACTGGCCTTGTCTAAGCGAAGATGAACATAACCCCCGCAAAGGTCATGCCATTCTCAAAATGCTGAGTGCAAATGTACCATATTGAGTGGATCACAGCTTGAGGGTTACTTTCACCTAAAGTGTTTGCTTCATACATCTTATTAATCACTGAATAAAAAAAGGACCTGGACTTCCCTTGGCTTGTTTCCTCAACCCATGCTTGTGAGTTGTTGCATTTGTTTAGACAAGACTGTCCAAGATTGAGGTCAGTGGAAATTAATTCCTAAATTCTCATCCCCGCCTGCCGCTCGAAAATCACTGCCCGAACATTTTTATTGTGAAAATAATGCGTACATCAAAATGTACATTACAAAACAGAGTCAGTAGAGTGTAACGAAAACGCAGTATGGACCATTTAAGTGCAAATCAGCAATTCATAGTTAGATAGTCCCTTATATATCATTACACTAAACAAGCGTAATAAGAAACAGTGAGAATGGTAAATACAAAATAAAACCTCCCAACTGCCCCATTTTCCCCTAGATTTGATAATCTAGGAATTAATTTCCTGTTGTCTTAACAAACTCAGTATTGACATTTTGGATTCATATCCCTTTAAATGATGATCAATTAACCCCAATAATGGCTCGTATTCTGTACCATCTTTTTTGGTGACATCCAAAATAAATTTACACTGATGGTTATTTAAGATGTCTGAGGGAAAGAATTCAGGTATTTTGACCTTGTTCTTTGACATGAGAAATGACAAAAAAGCCTCCTATTACTATCTATCTTCCATTTTTTGTTTTTATTTTGGATTTCTTTCAAATTATATTCATTGGGATCAACAGACCCTGAATTTGTGATTTGCCACTTCAAAGTCCCCATATTGTTTTATTTATCAGAATATAATCTACTGTTATATTACAGTAAACCACTGGAAAGCATGAACTTAAATGCCATATCCTTTAGATAGTCAATCTCGTTCCGAGATTTTCACTGTGATGTTAGTTTAATCTGTTAAGATCTCACTGATATCAGATCTAGCTTAGCTGTTGCCTCTGAGTAAACATCAAGATCACTAGATCACTGTCACTAAGATCTAGCATGTTGCTTTTTCTTAATCGTCTCACTCCTTGACTTTCATTAATGTGTTATCCTTTCAATGATTTAGAAGGTTTTCGCACAGTGATTTTGACTTTCTTTGATTTTTATAGAGCATTTCTTGTAAGGAGCGTAACAATGTCACAATATGTTCAAGTGAGTCCAAACTTGGTATGCATGTTTAATAAAAGCATTGTTAGGTATGCTTTGCGACAATATTGCTCATATTTTGTTCCAATAATGTCGTTAAATTATTCCCCTTTGATTAACTTTATGGAGCATTTCTTGTCATTCTTTTAAATTATTCCCCTTTGATTGTATTATTGCCTTTCTTGCCAAGGGCATAACTTGTTTTTCATGTTTCTTGCAATCAGACAATTAAAAGGTTATTTTATATGTGAATTTTTTGCAAATACATTGCTAATAACTGTACAAAAAAACTAATTAACATTGTTTATGTCCACTAACAAAAATTTTGTTAGGCGAAACATCCGGCTCACGGAGCTCTAGTTTATTTTATTTGTTT
Organism: Corbicula japonica; assembly: GCA_038501625.1. Taxonomy (NCBI): domain Eukaryota; kingdom Metazoa; phylum Mollusca; class Bivalvia; order Venerida; family Cyrenidae; genus Corbicula; species Corbicula japonica. The sequence continues at coordinate 102,120 of JAZAYU010000688.1, read as the reverse complement.
ATCAACTCAAACCAACAAATGTTTTTATTGTTGGGATTGGGTGGGAATTCAGGCACCTTACCATCACACCCCACATGTATTTCTTTTTTTACTTTTATTTCTCCAAACTCGCACCAATCAAAACTTTTTGGTTGTGTTGGTTGGGAAAAATATTGGTACCGCCTTTGCCCTTCCATTTTTATCCCCCGCTGCGTAGCGTTAGTGGGGTAAAGCAATGGTCTTCGTCCGTCCCTCCTTCCGTCCGTGCATAGGTGTTTTTATTCATATGTCCAGCTTCAATGTTGCTAGAATTTGCGCATGTCAACCGGAAGGCGAAAATACGAAAAAACGGCAAGCGAAAAAAAAACAACAACGACATAACGCCGAGCGAAAAGACGTCAAGCGAAAAAAAGAAAAGACGCCACGCGAAAAAAACGAAATATAGAAAAAAACGCAACGCATAAACACTAATAACGAAAAAAGCAAAGCGAAATAACGAAAAAACGCCAAGCGAAATAACGAAAAAACGCCACGCGAAAAGACGAAATAACGAAAAAACGCCACGCGAAAAGACGAAATAACGTAAAAACGCCAAGCGAAATAACAAAAGGACGCCACGCGAAAAAATGAAATAACGAAAAGACGCCACGCGAAATAATGAAATAACAAAAAAAAAACGCCAAGCGAAAATACGAAATAACGAAAAAACGCCAAGCGAAAAAAAAAAAAAAAAAAAAGGCCACGCGAACAGACGAAATAACGAAAACACGCCACGCGAAAAGACGAAATAACGAAAAAATGCCAAGCGAAATTACCAAAAAGAACGAAAAAAACGATAAGCAAAATAACTAAAAGACGACACGCGAAAAGACGAAATAAAAAAAAAAAACGCCACACGAAAAGCCGCCAATTTCCGTGTGTACCGTTTTAAACATTCAGAGAAGGCGGTAATGATCTTCCTTGTTATGGAAGATCAACGGAACATGCTTAGGCCTGGGGACTTCGAAAACACAGTCTAGTTTTACCCGTTTTACGCACCTCACTAGGCAATCATAATTTTAGCAACTGCAATGTGTTTTAAGGGTTGATTTAGAATGTGAATAGAATGATGTTTATAATAGTTGTGTTGATACATGTTATGGTGAGTAAAACATCAGTTATTCCCAACAAACAGTAGGGTGTCCAAACGTACACCCGATAAATGCCTTCTGACCTTCATTCTCGCCATGATTATTCCGTCATAAACATCCAGTACTTCAAGTGAAGGTAAGTGAGTAAGGAGTGGGCTAGAAATGTCGGATACATGTATCCAGCTTCAGTGAAACACTTTAAAAATACAGGGTAATCTAGTTTGTACGACAGTCATTCAAGGTTATATGTGCACTCGGGACATAAGTGATGCATTACTGAATAATAACAAAATGTAAATGAAATATAATTAAGACTTTACAATCATTATGATGTCTGGTTAACTTGGTGCTAAGCAAACTTTGAGAAGTATATCTTAGTTCTAGAATTTATTATAAATGTTAAGAGTAATCCAATAACATAATGGTTAATAGATGTTACCTTAACCAGGTTTTATCAAAGAAGGAAATACAAAAATAAAAAAGCCAGTTAAAACTACTGATGTGCATGTATCATTCAATTTCTCGGAGAAAATTTTGCGCGGAATTTACAAATTGCATTTCCTCATACTTGTATTATAAACATAAGTAACGCTTTACACAGTGCATTTAAGCGAGGCTTTGAATTCACCAATTTTTCTAGAGCAAAAAAAAACGAAACTTTAACCCAAACAAATAAAATGAATCTAGTGAAAAAAGACAAAACTCATCTTTCAAAATAATAAGATTTACCTCGTAGAATTTTTTTTATGTTAAACGTGGATGTTTTGATTTTTAAACTAAACATAATTATTAATGATAAATAATGACTAGTCGATAATAAGTGTTTGCGTAGATGCATCATTTAAGTTTTATTTGGTACACAATCACTTGACAGAGCTAAAATACATTAGGAATGATATGTGATCAAACTTAATAACTTACACTTGCAACAATCCACTTCGTTTGTCCGCATCAATTCACGGATGTCGCTTTGTACAGCGAATTATTAGTGATTGTTAAAACCTGTATAAAAAGCGGATCTTTATTTTGTATTAGGAGAACGTGTGTGTAAAACACCGTGTAATTAACACACAGGAAACCTCAAGAATCAAGTGCATCGATAAAAGACGAAGAATACGGATATACAGAAGTACGGGAAGGGTCAATGGTTTATGATGAACCCGGATACATAAAGTGCGAAGGTGAGATTTTGCAGAGTTTACTTTCGTTGGTGTTAAGTTAAGTGCTACGTTAAATCCCGGAATGTTAAAAATGTACCGAGATCACAAATCTCAATTTCAGAGAATTTGATGCTTGAGATTTGTGATTGGTCTCCAAACGTAGTTTTATGATTTTGGGTCCAGAACTTGTATCAGTTGCAGTACGGTTTCTTCTTAGTGTGGGCTTGTATACATGTATCAAACCATAGTTACCCGGTTTCGGATAAAAATAACTTTATAAAGTGATTTTTAAAAAATTGACTTCAGGGGGCGCTAACTCTAAACATCTATGAATTTCCCGAAAAAAGATCATATACAAAATAAATAATAGGGACAGTTTGGAATTTTTTTTGTTAAAAAAAAAGAACTTGTACAATTATAAACATGTCCCTATAGTGTTTAATTCTTTTAATAACTTGCTAATTATGTAAATTGCGGGTAGACAATAGGTTTTTCTATTTGCACACGAACACCATAACTAATGATCAAATATCCACAAGAAAAACATGACATATAGCCAGAACCCTTAGCTTATGTTTTGCGAGATGAAGTCATACTTCGGCTTACTTTTGGATATCTTTGTAAAATTATATGCCACGATTTTGCATGAATTTTGAAGCCACGTGCTTCCATTCATAAAAATTTGTAAACAAACTACAAACAAACAGAATATCTTGCAATCGAATGAGGCAATACAGAAACAAATAAGGGGCAAAGAAGCACATTCAGACACTCGATTTTCATAAGTAACTGGATGTTTTAAGTTGTTTTTTAGAATGTGTAGTATGTTGAAATAGTAAAACGCTGTATGATAGTAATAAATCATGAGCATGATTATCGTGCACGAATGACACAGTGTAATACTAATACGCTCGTTCAAATGTTGTAGTCTGGTACACCGGTTCATATCTGACACAGCAATACTCAACAGCACGAAATAGGGAACCCGACTTGTTTTTTTTTTAATTAAATGGAATTTATTTTATAATAAATAATTAATGTATTTTTTCGTGATGATTGACTGAAACTATGCTATACCAACAAGAATACACTTCTAGTACATTTTAAACATTGGGTTAATTTCTTCGGCGTATCACTTCCGGATGTGTAAAATGGCGATTTTGAAAGTTCAGAAAAGATGGGAAAAAGATGTATTTACGGCACGATCACTCGTTTTAAAAGGTAAAGTTTCTGGTTTAAAAGACCGCTTTTCTTGTCGGTAATGATTATATGTAATAGTTTCTTGTCTATATGGTTATGGAACCGCCAATAACAGTAAAATACATACATGTACACATTGTAAATAAAATTGGTCATTTCTGTTCATTGTAGTATTTTTAATGACTTGTATGTTACCAATGAAAAGTATGGTGGCGTGTAAGGTGCTGAAATATTTCACAGAAAACAGCCCTTGTTCTTCTGTTAGAAAGAAAGCTTTTATTCTGTATTTTAAATATATGAAATTAAGGAGTCCCCAAAATAAGTGCTAAATACGGACTGACCGGGTACCTGGAAACCTGTGGACTTTTATAGTTTTATGACTCTGGAACAATTTTAGTACCCGGAACCTGACCAATATAGCAATGTTAAATAATAATGGAAGCTTGCTCTACCCTATGCCATAAGTCATATGAAGTTGAATATATTCCAGATATGTTCACTAGAACCCATACATAAAACGTATGATGAAATGGGAGACAAACATATTAACCAAAGACCAGCCCTTAGTATTTGCTGTGACATCAGAGATGTTGGCCATGAGTTATATTATCGCAATATCAAGAGGCAGCAGACTACATAATTCACACAAGGTATTGTCATTGTGTAGGACTGAAAGAGGAATGCTTTCCCACAGTTTGTTACTCAAATGAAGGACATGAAGTTCTTCTATACACCAAGGCAAAGGAAATCAGATTGTGGAATACCTTTTGGTCCCAACTCCTCCGGCTAAGTGTATGAAGTTATGAAGCATGTATTCTACTCCCAAGGCTGGTTATATTATACTGTCGGAACCTGAGGCAGTGTGCATCCATTTTAGTTTGGATTTGAAAATTTCAACTTGGGCATAGTTGAACCTAACTTTGCATCACTGGTCTACGATGCATTTAGAGCTTTGGAAGCAAACTGGTATCCTCTGGTGAGTGATTAAAGGAACAGAACAGTGAGCAACAGTATAGATATATATGAAACAGTTAGAAAACACTTGAACCAGTTGATATCAGCTTAAAAGAGACAAGGAGGTATGGAGGCTATTGATCTAAGGCTGACTGTTTTAGCTCAAAGGGTCTGACCTAAACCAAAGTTTGTGATGACTGCACCTTCTGGGACATGTCAACATTTACACGAGTTGTGCATTTAATAGAGCTATATACATGGAGTACATTTAAGCATGTGTGTTTCACTATTGTGAAAATGTTCATAGTACTTAAAGTATTTGTATAACTCTCAACAACCATTAAGTGCAATGTTTGGGTTGTAATTTTCGCATTTCATTAACAAGTGTTTAGCAAGAAAACTAAGCACATAAAACAATTTTTCTGAAAACATTATTGTTTAACTTTTTGAAAAAAATGAAGTATATTTAGTTTGTAGAGAAGTTGCATTTTTAATTTCTTTAAGTATATTATACATGCTAAAAGAAATTACAAATGCATCTTCTTTAAACATGAAATACATTTCGTGTTTAAACAAGTTGCGTTTCATTATATCTTTAAGTATATATACATCTGTGTATGTTTTAAGCTTAATGCAGATATCTTTGTTAAAGGAAAGAAAAAAAAACAGTATGTGATACAATGCAATTACATTCTCCCATACTTTCTAATTGGTCAGTTTTGTTAATATATTATTGTTGAAAAGACATTGATAACTCTTTAATCGTGCTAAGTTGCCAAGAACAGTCTTCAATTTAATGTTGATTCTTGTAATGGTTAACTTTGGAACAGTTTTGCAAGTAATACTAAATTTTGCTCAAAATGTGTGGGTTTTTTTTGCAGTTACAGGTAAAACTATCCAAAAACCAGTTTGTTCAAATTAATCCAATTCAAAGTACCCAGTTTTATAATTACCTCCCTTTTAATGAAATACTGTTATAAAAACCCTGCAGGACAAGTAAATGGCATTTCATTCATATAAGAAAACAATAAGTGAAATAAAAAACACATTTAAGAAATAAATCCAAGACAAAATATTTCTTTATACTAAGTCGAACTTGACCTGTATCTTGTGATCTATAGATGAGTGTATTAATATGTTTTATTGCATGCATATAATTTGTATATAATTACACCAAGCTGAAGGTTGTTTATTGTGTTGCCAAATGTATGTAAAATACCAGATACTATGAGTATCAACAATGTTTACATATTGGATAATGCCTTTATGAATATCCGTTCTTAATGAAATGCTTTATGGAATTTATCATTGTTAATTTTAGATAATTCCATTTACCTGGAATATTTAAAAGGATAGAAAGACAAATGTGTTGTAAAGGTTGCATGAAGACATGGAAGATGCTGAAATTGGAATATTATTACTTTTAGCTATCTCCATGTTTTATGTAGACAGATAAACCATAAATTTGATTAATTAAACACTTTTCAATAGTCATGAGTGTTAAATATGAAGGCATTATTTAATCATGTTCCAAGTGTAATATTCATTGTAATAAAACTACCCACAGAAATAATTAATACCTTTTTACCATATGACAATTTACAATACAAATGCTAATTATTGTACACCATACTTCTTCATAAGGGACTACTTTCATGAAAACAAATGGTCAGCCATTTGCAATTCTTTTGGAAAAATCATTAATAGTACAAAAGGTTTTTTGAGAAGTTGGCATTTCATTTCAGTATTTTCTCAACTAAACTTTGTAGTAGGATATATTGAGCAGCTTTTGCCAGTGCTAATTTTGCCAATGTGATCTTCCTTACTGTGGATGCCTGCAAATGCTTTTACCTGTAAAATTCACTTGTGCTTATATTTTTAATTGTGTCACATTCACAATATATACAACATATTAATCAGAATAGTGTTTGTAATAATATAGTAGAATTTTGACTTTGAAAAAAAGTCTACTTTCTTACAAAAAGTCATTCAAAGTTTATGCATTACCCCACCCAAGGAGCATGTTTGCGATACCTTAATACTATATTTTAAAGAGGATGCGCAGCCGCCATTAATAAAAGGGAAATCCAGTAAGTTGACTGATTTTAGCGGTGCATTGTACCCGTACCATACAAATAGGAACATAACGAAAGCAAAAACTTTCAGGATCTCTACGTGTATTGCGGATGCTCAGGATCTCTACGTGTATTGCGGATGCTCAGGATCTCTACGTGTATTGTGGATGCTCAGGATCTCTACGTGTATTGCGGATGCTCAGGATCTCTACGTGTATTGCGCATGCTCAGGATCTCTACGTGTATTGTGGATGCTCTGGATCTCTACGTGTATTGCTGATGCTATTATGATTGAAACAGATGAACAGGGAACATTGAAAGCCACAGAACACTTATTGTCTTGGACAATCCAAGTCAAATCTTGAAAAAAAAATCTTGAAAAAAAAACTTTATAATTTTAGCAGCCCGTGAGACGATATTGTTTTTTAATCATAGTAATAATAACAATTTTTTGCTAAAAATCTGCAACCAAGTTAAATATTAGTTATGGGAAAAATAAAAGTTATATGGAAGTGGTTTCCAACTTTCCCACTTTTATATACATATGCATCAGTCCAAAACGATGTGGGCAACACCAGAATAACGTGCAAGATAATCAGTTTCTAATTTTATTACAAAAACAATCATTATTTCAGGAAAGGGCTAACGCACACTGAAAAATAGAAAGAAAACATACTAGAATACAAACCATTTTATTATATTTTTTGTAATCATGACATAATTAGCTATCACTTAATACGCATTATATTTCTGTAAATATAAGCATTTTATAGAAAAACCTTGAACTGACAAAGAATCGTTCTTGTGTAAACGTTAACAAGGAAACAAAGTGATGCATTTGACATACTAATACACAAATACTTTGTTCTTTATAAACATTTAATAGTACATCGTATTATCATATACAATCGTAAGAAGCGTAACGTAATCAGTCAAGTTTAGAGTACCAAAAGTACATTAAATCAGTACGCTCGTATAATGAATACATTAACTTAAATTAAAAACTAAACGGCCACTGCTTAAGTCAACACTCAAATTAATACAAACAAATTCTGTAAGTTTTTTTTTGCGTTCCTTCGAATTAGTTAAATGTCTTTACCCATAATTTGAAAAGTGTTTTTTAATTTATTACTTTTTCTCTTTGGATTAAATAGATAAATTTTATCATACTAGGTCTTGTTCTAGTGTAATACACACACCAAAAACTCGTATTTTTGTCCGCATTATTTATTAGAAATACATTGGCTTATATCGGTATTTGTAATCAATTGCCAAAACATTATTCATTTTATGATTTTATTTTGCAATAATTGATTTTGGAACACATAAGCGAGTGTTATCATGAATGTTGCTTACACTGCATTTTATGTCCGTCTCCAGGCGGTAAGCCCTCGAGTTCTCACTGTCGTAATTGTGTGCCTAGTATTTGAAACTGGTCGTTTTATAACCATGCTCTTACTCCTCTCTACTTTTTGGCTGTGCGTGGAGGCTGTGTCTGTAGGTTGTAGCCATTCCTGATATGCATATTTCACCTTTTCTTTTAAGATGCAAAGGCTAAAACAAAGAGCACGTAAGTCCATCCGGCCGGAGACAATATTGTTCAAGACCAAAAAAAACGCTATGAAAAACTTCAACATCTTGACAGAAGTCAAAACACCGGCTACACATACTTACCCTCTGCGTTTAGAGGTATCGGCAGTCGTAATAAAACTCAAGAAGCTGCTTTCAAGGAACCCGCCAGTTCAAACATAACCCAAGGTTACCACCACATGAATAACGGTGGCGAAGCTATAGTAAGTGGTAAACATGTAAAAAGGTGAAATATTATCAGGAATCGCCACATTCAGAAAAACAGCCTCCCCACACAGTCAAGAAGAAGAGAGGGATGGTTAACAAAATAATCAGTTTTAAAAGAGACATCACTAACAATTAACAAAAAATGAGAACCCGATGGGTTTCCGCCTTGAAACGGTCAGTGGCAAATCAAATTGCCACTGGGGGTCTAAACCAGGTTCATGGGTACACCATCCTCACACTTGCCCCAACAGATTCTCATATCACAAAACAAATACAAGTTGTCTTGGTGAAACCACCCCAACCCACTTATCGGCTCAACAATGTTGCATGCAAAAGCACACAAACATATAAAACATAAGAATCTTATAGGATTGCAAAGCCAAAGGGCGGGTACAAAATGATCTTAACGAGACCAGAGCTCCTGGAGTAAAATCAGCAAGAACACGATGACAGGGATAAAAGAAACAAATCGAGCTTTTAGGTTCTTTTAAGAAAAGATTTCCCAATAAACCTTCATAAACTCTTTAACCCCTGCCACCGTCGTGCAACCAAAGAGGTAAGCATAATGATCAACTGTAGAAGGGTTAATCACCAGACATACAGAGCGCTGTAAAATATCATGTTGGTAACATTTCTTTTTAAATTTACAGATGGTTTGTATCAACGAGAAAAGCCCAATAAGTAAACACAGACATCAAACCAGCGACACTTTGGATACAGTTAGATCTAATGTGGGAATAGACACTGACTACATAAAACCTGTAAGTGAAAGAAAATCTCAAGGCATTGGTGCAGAAAGTCAAACATATAGTGATGATATGATCGTACAAACAAACCAAGATTTAACCCGAAGGAAAGTAGTGTTATACGTTCTTATAGGAGTTCTGTATGCTGCGGTTCTTGTGCTGGCTATGCTTATCGGAGTAGTCATACACAAAATCAAGATTCAAAGACTTCGGACGTTAACCATACTTAAGGTAAGTTAGCTCAGTTTGAAGCATTATTTTGAGAATAGGAACTTTTGGTGAATGGCATATTACATCATTTTATCCACAACAGTTGACAGTTTATATCTCGTTGATTGTGAAACAACAGACATATCATCATCACAAAATCAGGATACATATTTCTATACTTTGATATGCATATCTATTGTGTGTCTGATCGTATAATGTAAATTGATATAAATTTTAGAAACATATGGAATCGATGAAATGGGAACTTTGAAAGCCACAAGACACGATAAATATGATGAAAATATTGCAGACGCTGTTTGATTAACCCTATTCTTGTTCGGTAATGAGAATGCACATTACTCCCTAAGCCGAGGATTGAGCGCATCACAATATTAACAACAGTTTTAACCATAAGCAAGAAAACAATGGGCGGAACTAAATACTTTTTGTAGCATTGTTTGTTCTATGTGGCGGCCGTAAAACGTCACTCAGTATTTTCAATAATTAGCTTTTCTAAATTCTTTTCTTATCTGTTTACATATAAGTCGAGAATTGCCATTGCTACACGTATTTGCTTCATATTTCTGCTCTAGGCGGGAGTACATACTTTGCTCCTTAAATGTGAATTATTAATCTTTTGGTCGCAAAAGGCCTAGTTTTTCCTGCTTTTCAAGAGGTAAACACATGAACATTTTTGGCGTAAAAGGTTTACTTTAAAAGTGACACTGCTTTATGATAGTGTGTGTTTGATTTGCTCTAAAAGACTTTGTACTAAATTACTATGTATCGAAAGTTTAAAAGTTTTCATGCAGATAAAAGTTACGTATGTAAAGACTTAAAATTAAAGGTCAAAAGTTAAATTTTAATATCATGATTATGTCAATGTTAATTTAACGACAATACTTGTCCTTAAATTCTGCCTTGCCAGATGCATCTTTTAACTACCTGCTTTCGTGAAATTCACGGATAACAGAAAAATGAGAAAAAGGGATCTTTGCTTTCTGTACTGTTGTCCGTATCATTCATTAAGTTTCAAATTGGTAATCAATGAACTATTTCTAACCTTGTTATTAGCTTTGTAACTTTTTTACGTGTATTTTTGTTGAAAAACACCATATCTTGGCATTGCCAGCAAATCAGAAAATAAAAACGAATTTTATGTCATCTGTTTATTTTTTCATAAAATGACTCGAATATTTTTATATATTGTATGACTTCTCAGCATAAAGAACTCCTCTAAGAACATATACCAGAGTACAGAAAATGATGTAATATAATTTTCATTCTAAATGATATACAGTCAAACCTGTCTTAAGCAGCCACCCAATGGAGTGACAAAAAGTGGCTGCTCTACACAGGTGGCTGTTAAAGACAGGTAAAAATTAGAACAAAATGTCAGTTTAGGAACTATTCAAACTGGCTGTTTAAGACAGGTGGCTGCTAAGGCAGGTTGAACTGTATACTTTTTTACTTTCAGTTCAGAACCATGTGTCCTTTATGGCAGCACTTTCTACGAACGTAACTGATCCAGCCATAGACTTCACTATTGTATTCGACAAGATGTAAACCAGCGAGGGTCAGGGATACAGTCATCACTCCGGGAGATTCACAGCCCCATTCAGTGGCGTTTACTCGTTTAATCTTGTCGCTTCTTCCCCAACAAAGACTGTTACAGACTTGGTAAAGATTATAACCGTATAGACCGTATAGACATTTTAGGCGGCGTTAGCAGTAATATGATTTTCCATAACTGACCACAATTAGGCTTTATCAACCCGTCCTTTTATATATTAATATTGTTGTGTTACGGTAGCTTTCAAAGTTCCCTTTTTATAATATTTTGAAGTGAAACCCTTTCCAAATGGTATGTTTTTAAATTTCCTATAGAATCCCCAGTTGACCGCTTTAGAACTTGATATTTCAAAACAACCCGACCTTTGGCTGAATTGTGCATGGTATCGTTAGCATAAACCGCATTCCATCGACAAAGTACTCAACATGCATTAGATAATAGCCCATTGTGCACTTAAAATCTTCTTATTAAAGCCATAATTATTCGTTAGAACTACATGTAGTTGTAAGTTATTGATTGTATACCAATTATTTCAAAGCTGATCATAGTAGTTGTAATGTCAAATTACGTGGAACGAATAAATTATTTTCGTATAAAAATAATGCAGTTGGCATCAAAACCTTTTTTTCAAATCTTCAAGTAAATCTGAATTATCATTATTTTCAAATAACTAGTAATAATTAATAATTAATAGTTGTGGTCAAAATCCCACATATCAGGTTCGTTGTAAACCAACGGTCAATTCTATTACGTTACATTTACTTTATATTCACCATTAAACGAAGAGAATATACATAATTTTGGCAAATTATGCCTGAGTGCGATCCGTTATCTTTTCTTCATTGCCCGCTTAGTTCCCAAGCAATTTAAATCATCTCCATTTTACAAATCAAATCAGCATTTTTTGACATTAGTAACGTTGCTTGAGTTTGTTTTTGGCAACGCTTTCGAATTGGTTAAAAGGTAAATTGATTGGATAGCACGTTTTCCACATACTCAGACGATCGGCTTAAGGCATTTCATAATCGAAAAACCAACGTCTGCATAAAGCCAATTTTTTTCGACGATGAAATACTAGTAAATGATATATTTTTGTATTATTTGCTCAAATATAAATCTTTATTTAAAAAAGAACGTTTTTCTTTACAGTTGCATTTGTTCGTAATGAAGAATTCAGAGCAGATTGGCTACATATTTCTGGACAATAACTCCTTCAACTGGTTGCAGAGGTCAATCAGTGTAGTTACTTCCCTCTCAATGGGAGACGAAGTTTATGTGAAGATAGGGAGAAAACAAGGAGTGAGCATAGTTGCGGGGGACCGTTTTCATACAGTCTTCAGCGGGTTTCTCATTTACGAAATATAACCAAGTGAACTGTTGAAAACGTGAGGAAATATTAGAGTTCAAAAATCGAAGAATGCGGACTATTGGAGGTATACAACAATCGTCCTTTCAAATGTTGCAGACTGCTTTGCGACAAAATCTAGTTATTCGACCAATAGCATGCAAGAGGTACAGAGACGCAATGATACGAAAATGACGGAGTATATTTTTGTTAAATCCAAACACAATTTACGAACATTTGGTAAAAAATATTGTTTACTTTTTATTGCGAACTGTTTATTGGAAACTATCAAACACCATATTGTTCTGAATCCTTGGTTGTTAAAAATTTAGGAACAAATGAAATGGTGAAAACAAAAAATTTGCTTGCCAAATGTAAAATAAAAGCAAAAACACAAAGAAATCATAGTAGAGCTAAGCTAAGCCCAGTACAAATGATATCGCCCCTACAGGGGATCGAACCCGTAAGGCGACAACGCCTAGCCATGCGATGACAAATACGCTAGACACTTTACGAGACACTTTACTTAATAATCTCTGCGCGATCGTGTCGTATTGACCAATAAAGTACAATTAATGTCGTTAGAGACAGACGGGCAAAATATCATTTCGTCTATATGTTTCCACTCTATAAAGCTTTGCACAAACACTATGCCATTCCGTTGACAATTATCAATCAGCATTCAACTTACTAAGTATGAACTCTTTTTAAGCGACACTTACATAATCTTTATCGATTATTTTGTATTTCACTTAAGTTTGTTGACAAATCTCAAGTTATCGAATCACAATTTTCCTCAGTTGCAGTTTAGAATCACCAAGGTATTTCTCCACCGGTATTTATGGAGATTTAATTTATAAACTAAGTCAATGTTAGTTATCCATATTATTCGTTAAACCATCTGTAAAAGAAAGATTACAGCATTGATATTCTACAGCGATCTGCATGCTTGGCGATTAACCCATCTACAGTTGATTGTGATGCGTACTGCTTTGGTTGCACGACAGTGGCAGGGGTTTGATAGTTTATGAAGGTTTATCAGGAATCTCCATAAAGAATCTACAAGCTCGATATGTTTTTTTTCCATGTCATTGTGTTCTTGCTGATTTAAATCCTGGGACTTTGGTCTCAGTAATGTCTGCCACCTTTTTGCATCACAATGACATTTACTTCTTATGAATTATATGTTTGTTGTTGCAGGTGTGAGGTTGGTGCACTGACCTTTCCAGGAAAAAGGAGATAACTCCAAGGATTCTCATTTTCGTTAATTGATTGTAGTGTCTTATTTGAAATTGATCATCTAATAAAACCATGCTCTGTGCCCAAGGTTATAAAACTGAGCATGGAAACCAGTCTCAAATCTCAAGCATCTGATTGGCTGAAATGGCGACTGGTCGCCATTTCAGTCAATCAGATGTTTGAGATTTGAGGCTGTTTTCCAATCTCAGTTTTATAACATTCAGCCCAACTCTCTTTTCCTCTACACATTTTGGTTGTTTAAGGCTGCTTTTTGATCATTTTAGACCACATTTAATTACTTCACGAGAACAGTTGAATGCGCTTTTGCAAAATCTTCAGAATCTTCAGATATATTATTTTATTATATACACATATATGATTTTAACTTTGAGCAGCTTAAATTCGCAATGTTGATACAACTCGTCATATTAATAATTCAGTATTGGACATTGTCGTTTTCCGATTCTGTATTATTTGCAGCGTCTGGAAGTTTCTACGTTCTAAACAGGCAGATTTCAAACTGCGATATTTTCATAAATGTTGATTTGTTGACTCCGATGACATTCTTTCTTTAAAAATAATCATTGATTTCAATGACCTTTACAAATAAAAATAAATTATTGTATTCAGACTCTAGATCTAAATCAGTAATATTTGTGACAACAAATATCTTTCAAACAGATTAACGGTGTTGTTACAGGTCATAAGGACACTAAATGAAAACGAGGGGGTAACACGATTTATCATATGCAGTGTTTAAGTTTAGTAACGCCCACGCTCAGCTTGTGATTGATTTCGTGGAAATAAAAATAACAAAGCGGCGTTTATGTATTTGCTGCATTATAATTGATAATTATCCACCTACCACCAACAAATCACATATCTGACAAAGAATCAGACCCGTGCCACTGTGTGTGTAGCGACTTATCAGCTACAACGCGGATCAAGCTGAAAGTTCGTCACTAAATTATGCATATTATTTAATTTAGCAAAGTTACATAGGAGGTAAATTAAATTTACATTTAAAAGAAAACATATATTCACTTGAAATGTTTTGAATAACGTATTGTACATATCTAGTTTCTCTGAAACAAAAAACACCGTGACGGTTTTCCTTAGGACAAAAAAATTAAACGGAACAATGCAGTTTCATCAAACTTTGACACAATCAATGCTATAAGTGAATGCTTGTTTTACATACTTTTTAAAACGTAGAACATTAAGGAAAAATAATTAGACCTAAAATACCTTATTAAATTCTAAATGCAATTTATCACAATAATAGCAAGTTTTTTTTCCGTCGATACCTACTGTCATGTAATGGTTGCACTGTCCCCACTGTTTTGTGCTCTCGTAGTTTTCAAGTTGGCGACCTGATAAGCAACGGAAAAGTTTGTGTTTAAATTGTTTCCAATTAGTAAACATAATATTCGGTATAGATAGTCATACTGAGATCATATGATGAAATGGAATGTTGGTTCAGTGACTGCTTGCTTCCTTTTATCCAGCGTGTCCGTTTGACAATGTAATTGATAGAAATAAAAGACCTAACTGGCTTCCAAATTTGAACGAGAACGATGATTGATTTTTATAATGAATTTTTGACAACTGTTTTGTTTCCTTAATGTAGTATCCCTAACAAAGGCTTCTATTTGCGGTATATAGTGCGTCTTTTCCGACACTATTTCCCACGGTTAAACAGGGCATCCTGGGACATTCCAGGGTATCAACAATAATTGATATAAATCACACTTTCCTAAAACATCATGATTATAATTGTGCCTGTATAATATTTATATAACAAGATTGACAATAAGGAGCGCTTGACATGGTTAATGATTATTGTTGTTGTTTTTTGTTAAATGTTAAGTTAGATTAAATTGTACATGGAAAGAAATGGTGTTAATAAATTGATTAAAAGCTCAAAGCATTTCAATAATTGTAAAGCAGCCAGTATGTGTTTGCCTTAATTTGTCAAACTGACATACGAGGTTTTTGAAAGAAAAGTTAAATTGATTGGATGTACAATTAAAACTACAACACTAGCGAACACAGACTTAATATCAGTGTGGTCTAAATGAGGGGGTTTACCATATATATACTCCTTGTCAATAGAAAGTTAACACTTTGATAATTACTTTGATAATAACTAACGGCTGTAAGTAATTGATTTAATTTGAATGGCTTTATAGGAATTTCAAGTTTTACTTATAATAAAATTTGAAACAATTACTATGTTGCCACCATTCTGTCAATTTTAAGTTACCTGGTTTCCATTTTGTTTATTTTGTTTCCATTTTCAAAGGTTGAGAAAATAAACGCCAGAGTTTGTCTTAAAAGAAAACATTGGAAACTTTCAATTGTTAAGTAAATTCAGCAGAAAAAACCTGATGACAGTGAGTTACCCAAAATTGCAAGAATGTACTAGTGCTATTTCGCGATACTGAATAGTTTCAATACATCAATGCAAATGGTAAAAGTGGTAACTTTTTATTTGCGGCCAGTATACATAATAATATATAAATACATAATTTTATATATAATGCTTCTAAAGTATCAATTATGTTCACCATATCCATAAACTGTAATATAAAATAAAACATTACAACAGAATGAAATTAGTTTTTAGTTATATTCATTTGCTAAAATGCTGACATTAGAAAATTAATGTAAAGAAGATACCAGCAGAATGTTAATAAGCAGCCATTGTTCACTGTAGTTTTAGTTTTCGGTTGTCGATTCCGAGAGAGGCAGTGCCTTAGTTCATATTAATAATAATATACATGTACATCTGATTTAAGTTCTTATATTCTGACAACTGTGTATACAAGGAATAACTTTTCTAGATTAAGACATCAAGATATTGATTAAAGCATTACGCAACAAAATGGATCAACCATATAACAGCGACAGTTAGCATGACTAATATTCAAGCACTTGTTCGACAATACTGATTTAAAGCTTTTAAAATTTTACAATTTTCTTATATTGTGACAAGAAAAGTCAGTGATATTGCTGAAATTTTCATTGTCAAATAACTTGATAGAACAGATATCTTTAAAAAAAACAATCGGCAGCAATCCCACTGTGTGCTTTCTCAAGTCTCTCTGTTGTATTTTCCAGACAGGGACCGTAAAGCAGGTGGATCCTGCTGGCTACGTCATCGTTCGCTGGGATTTCGGTGGTGAATCTAATAGGAGAGCAGGAGCTGATGGAAAATTTGATTTGGAACTCCTGAAACAGTGATAACATTATTACATTTCCGTGGACAAATATTTTAAAACTCGGTGTCTAGTATTATGCATCGGTTAAACATCGGGAATAAGTGTCTTCGGTTTACTTTTTAATTTGGACATTTTTATTTGTACTACTGTGGTATCATTTAATTTCGCTGGCACGAAATTTCGCGCAATCGCCGAAAAAGACTGTTTCGCGCGGAGGTAAATTCGCGCAAATCCATTTTTTTCACAATTTTTTTTTCACAAAAAAATAATATTATTATCGATATTTTACCGACCCGTCATCAATACCTATTGTTTATTTGAACACGCGAGCTAATCATGTGTCAGTTGGCCCCCTGTCAATTACCACTTCCTTTGTTAGTCAATTATCGGCGCCGCTAATTGACACGGGACCCGTTTGATCCATCTATCTGGACCATTCATATCATGATTGGCATGATAAATTTCGTGCCCGTTTTATGGTCTAAAGTGTCAATTAATTGCGAAACATTTACTCAAAAAGTGTTGATAAAAAAGATATGACAACGATACTGTTTGGTAAAACGTGACCTGACCGAAATGCGCGGACTAAATTGTCGTTCAAGTTTTGAAGTAACATTTAACATATTCTAAAAGAAATTTGACAGTTATAACTAATTTTATTTTCTTTATTAACAAAAATATTCGATACTTCAAATATATACAATTGCGATAGGGGCAACTATATAAAGTGTAGGTCCATTCGGATATAGCACGTTTCGGATACGTATGAGGAACTTTTTGGTTAAATTTTAGCTTAGGTTTTAAATTCGCGCACTGGCCCGAGCGCGAAATACGCGAAAATTAAGCCATCGCTAAATGAAACGATACCACAGTATATTAAATCAAAAAATTAAATATAAAATGTATATTTTCCAAATTTTGGAAACAATACATTTTATATCTATTTTATTCATTATATTATAAGTTAATAATATTGACAATATAATACTTCTTTACCGCGCAATTCATTATAATAGATGCAAAGGGAACTTTGACATCGAACACGACAAATATGAAAATATTGCAGGCTCGGTTTGATTGAGCCTGTTCATGGACAGTAATGGAAATGCATATTACTGCCCACGCCGCCTAGCCCGGGTTGAGCGCAACTCGATATTTCCACCAATAAACAATTTTGACCATCCTAAACGATGGTAGTGTCGTCTGCTCATATTCCCATAAACGTATTCCCTTAACGTGCCCAATATATAACATGTGCTTGTCTATTTTAGAAACATTGTTTTTTTGTTTTAAAAACGTGTAATTATAATATTTAGTTATGTATTTAAACAAACAAATTTTCATTTTCTGTTTGATTGAAAATTTACTATATTGCAATTTCAACAAAAAAAAATTACAGACCAGATGAGACAACTGGATTGGAATGGAATCAAACCGATTTGTCAGTGACTCATGTTGATTTAAAGTGCATTTTTCCGTAAATAAATAGTTAGTGTGAAACTTCAAGTGTAGCTGAGTCTTCTCGATGTATACATTCCTGATATACATTCAACGTTTCATTATAGTTTATTTTTGGTTTGTTTCATTAAATAATGAGTAATTGAAAAAATCCTACAATACTGAATCACATAATAAGTAAGTCGTCAGTTGTTTGGGTATTTGTGTCGCAATTTTTCTTCTTTCATTCTGGTGGAAATCACGTTTCTGGAATGCTACAATTTGAATACAGATGTATGAGTATAAGCATTTTGTTTATTTTTAATATCCTTTCTTACTAGTGTTTGTTACTTCATTGTTTTCTTGTGTTAACCGTTGACTACTGTTTAGGGAAACTACTACGTGTATGATAGGAATCTGTATTGGTTAATCAGATATTTTGATTAGTAAACTAAAATGTTAATTCTAAAGATTTCTTTCCAGTAAATACTTAATATAATATTCTTGTTATGAGTCCAACATATTGATGTAGATTTCTGTGATTCCTTTAATATGCATCTTCCTGTAATGGATGTTGGTAACGTTAGAAGTGCTAAATTCTTTGACCAGTAACTTTACGTGTTTACATCAAACCTGTTTTATATCCATCCGTCCGTTCGTCACAAAAACTTAAAGTTGGCTATAATGTTACCGTTTCATAATATTTCTTTATCAAAAATTAAAAAAATCTATTGCTTAAATCAACACGGCCATGATGATGCCAATGGTTTACATAAATTTAATATCTAAGTTACATTTATCCATACGATGTTTTCGGCAAGCACACAATGTGTATTTCGAACAAATCACGTGTTTTCTACCGCCTATATTCATACATCTGAAATTATTTGATTGTAGATCATATTTAATGACAAATGTTAAATTCCTGAAAACATTTTTCCAAAGGGCAGTTGATG
This sequence comes from Corbicula japonica, assembly GCA_038501625.1. Taxonomy (NCBI): domain Eukaryota; kingdom Metazoa; phylum Mollusca; class Bivalvia; order Venerida; family Cyrenidae; genus Corbicula; species Corbicula japonica. The sequence continues at coordinate 83,095 of JAZAYU010000688.1, read as the reverse complement.
CTTTTTTCAATGAGTAAATTAAGATTGCAACACGTAATTTCGTTTAAAATTGTTGAAATCCCCGAGGCGAGAAACAAAATAATGTTGCGTTGCCCATACTTTTTTCTTTCATCAAGATCTCTTTTAATATCACGTTTTAAAGCTTTAAAACAAATCAATAAAAACACATCGAGGGCTTAGTGCGAAACTATTCTATCTGCATTTTAGAAAACTTTTCAGGAAAAGCAAAAAACTGTTTTATTTTGTTAAAACTAAATAAAAATTAAAGTTATCCACAAATCTTTTTCATATTTAATGTTTACATATAGTCAGGTGTAAATTTTCAAAAATATTTAAAATAAAAAGTTATTTTGCTGAAAATGTAACATAGAATACTTTCGCGCTGAAAAATGGGTCTACTGGAATATAAAACTTAGTGCAAAACTATTCTATGTGAAAAATAAAATTCTTTCTTTTAACAATTATATTGAATCATTTGATATAAATCTGAGTTAGTTTATTATATTTCTGCAATAATTTGAAAATATGTCACATAGAATAGTTTCGCACTGAAATTTTAAGTGGCATGTCTTGTTTTTTTCAGTGCGAAACTATTCTATGTAACACTGATGTGATGCTTTTACATTATTTTTTGACAAATTATTACCATTAAAAATGTGATTAGATGTTATCATGTTGTTTTTTAATGAAAAGTTTTATAAAGGTAAAGAAAATATGAAGCAATTTTTTTATTAGCATGTTTTTAATATAAAAATCTTTTGTTTATTATAATAATTAAATACTAACATCAATTGTATAATATGCTCAATACCAAAGATAGTAGACATGTTTATATTTTTAGATCTTTCACATTTAAATAGAATGTTCAAGATCATTGGTGTGTGACTCATATTCTTGGTAATACAGTGTTGGATTGATACAAGCAAAAGAAAGACTGGCCATGATCAATGCCTTAAGTTTATTTATTTAAAAACTAAGGGTGTAATTGAAAACCATACACAGTGGTTTCAGACAAGGAGGGTAAAATATTATACTTATAAATCAGATTCAATAAATGACATTGTCTTCAATTGACCTTACATGGAATGGCTTAGAGGGAGACTTGGGAGAAATAGTCCCCCAAATGCCCCAAACTTCTCCGAAGGGAGAAGATTTTCCCTATATATTTCATACAAAATCTAAAATCAAAGGTAACTTGTCCCAATATTTGAAAAAACTTCTCCCTGTTCTGACAGCCCAAGCTTCATGGATATATTGCTTATATCCCATGTCCTACCATTGTAGAACCCGATCAGACTACATATCAATGCTATCACATCTAGGTAATTATACACTGTTCGCTTTTTAGTTAGAGATAAGCTAATGAATCTAAAAGCAATTTAGACTTTAGATCCTGATCAGCGTTGATCCGATGCATGTATGTGCATGCTGATCTGGATTTACACTGATGCAAATAGAGTTTATGCCTATTTATGCACTGAAAAAACAAGACATGATATAACTAAATATCATATTATTTATATATTACAATACTGTGGTTCTCCACTGATGTTCAATCAAGATTTGAAAAATGGGTCTCTTACACTTTTTCTTTGTCCTTGTTTTTATTTCTGTCCTCATGAATTCGGTAACATAAACACAATAGTAAAACTGTCATCTCAATCAACTGAGATAATAATATTATTATGATTATTAAATCACTATTAATCTCTTTAAATTAAAAATAACTGACAAGTTAATAAGTTAAATTACGGCTTGCTTTTGTGTTGGATATTTTTCACTGTTACATAAAAAAAATAATTAAAAATAATACACATGCTCCTAAACAACCTCGGTATCAGCGCTTGGACTGCTAGACACCGAAAGACTGGAGAGTTTCGTCTGGATCAGAGCCTACTGCTACTATTAGCAGCTTATCGGATATTTATAATATCTCTCCTAAACATATTTCCACTACTATCTGTTCTTTTATGAAAACAAACATAAATTTAAAAAAGTGCCTTTCTGTTATCGATGGTAATAATTTGAAACTTATGTAACACTAATTAAATATTTTGATTCAAGAAGTATCCCGGCAAATCATTTAGATGCATGACTATTCAGATTTATTTCTTCAAAACATCTTGTCATTTTTATAAATGAAATGCCTATAAAACACAAACAAAATTCCATGGAATAGAAAAAAATATAAACACACAAGAAATCGTAAATCACTTGTGGTTTTATTAATTTACAAAACTTTGTTCAAAAATCATTAAAATATTTAATTGCAAATCAAGTCACTTCAGTATTGAAGGTCAGTTAATACTAACTGCAAAATATGAAAATGATGTAATGCATTTCCTTCAGAATTTTGACCAATTTAAATATCAATAAACAGAAAGTGAAAATATACGAAACAGTAACAAAAAGGGTATGGAGCGGAGTGCATCATTTGGAGCACATCATTAGGGTCAAAAGAATTGGAATGCAATCGAAGTGGAATCGGATTGGAATTGGACTGGTTAAAAGTGATAAGCTGATAAGCAGGAAACCAACCGGAGCAGAATCAGCAAAATTGTTCATTTCAGGATTTCCAGTACTGTTTATCTAGAAAAAATACACGTTTTAACAACAATTTGAGTACTTTAACTGAAGTTTTATTGATTGGTACATGTACGTTTAATAGACAGACATACATAAGGCTCATGGAATATTAAGTGAGTGTCTTCTCTACCATAATACCATTTTTAATTCTTTCATGTATTAGATTATGTATTCATATTGAACCAGGAGTATTTTTATGACACTTGCTTTCTAAAAATGCAATTGATTTAACCTTTCTACCGATTTAAAACATTGCAAAACAAATCAGTTGTGCTAAAATGAACAACTATGAAGCAACTGCTTCTGTTTAAGGTCTAAAAATCAGGTTTCTTGAATATTTCTTTTTAATTTATTAACTTTTGCATTACTTTTCATGTGCCAGAAACAATATCAATAATCATAAGCAAAATATTTTTTGGTTTTATTAACAAAAATGTCAGGTAGAATAGTTTCGCACTAAACAAAAAGACCAAAATCAGATAGAATATTATGACCAATTTCTCTCCAAAGTCATTTTTTAGAAAATCATTTAATCTTTTTAACAGGACATGTGTCATTTCTTGGTGTATCCGTTTCTGCAAAACATGATTTTTTGGAAAAATGTCAGATAGAATAGTTTCGCACTCAGCCCTCGACCTCTTTAAGAGATAAAAAGCATGCACGCATAAAGTTACAGGTTCAAGTAAAAAATATATTCACCACATCCATATACATGTAGCGAAATGTCTAACCTTTTCGGTTATGTGTAACAATTGCTCGATCAGCGCTGAATAATGGTAAATATTTAGAATGATTATTACTGAAAACAAGTGTCCCACGTTGCGTCATTTCGACAACTATTATTACCGATGACATTAATTTCGTACAAAGAAACGGTTAGAGCGTTACAATAAGTAATCGGGTGACCTAGAAAAGGTAAAAACGCTTAGTATAAATAAGCGTTTCTAGCGTTCCGATTATTCCGTTTCTACCGTTTCTAGCGTTCCAAGCGCTCCGATTACAGCGTTTTTACGGGCGTATTCAAGTAAACGGGTTCTACGGTGACAGCGTGATCAGGCTCATTCAAGTTTGTGAATGAAAATTCGTGCGGTTTGAAGATGTGTCGATATTAAGGTACGACATAATGTTTCTAGTTATGATAGCAGATACTTCGCATATATTTAAAATGTACTGAAGAAAACCATTGTATTTGAAAGCTACAAAACTACATTTTCAGTTAAGAACATACGAACTATCATACATGTATGTCAATTGTTGACCTAGATTAACAAATACACTCGTCGCTGTAAAAAAATGCGCATGTGGTAACTGTACGGCACATTTCCCTTTAAATATAATTATTTCTGCTTCAGTTGCTGAACGAGGTTATTTCCTAGCGATCATTAAATGACAAACTTATCTTAAACTACATGTTTTAATGGCCAAGCCCAACACATTCACTTGAAAATGAAAGACGTTTTATCACTAAATAACCATCGGCTGCTAAGTACACAATACTTAAACCAGACGTGTCACACTTCAGCTTCTTAACTAAGTTTCATCCCACCGCCGACAGTCTTTCAGCGCTTTGATTTACTTCTGCAATCCTTTTCTTACCGAGTTACCTCTAAGTGCACTTGACTCAGTAAGTTCATCGTGTATTCTTATTTCGTTAGTGACGTAAGCCTGTTATGTTTTTATGTTTGTGCGATTTTGCGCGTAATATTGTTGAGAACGTTGGTGGGTTGGAAAAGTTTCACCACGAAAACTTTTACTTGTTTGTATTTATGAAAACCTCTCTGGGCAAGTGTAAGTTAGTTCACATTAGAACTAAGAAATCACCCGTAGCGGCAACATGTTTTGGCACTGACAGTTCAAAGGCAACAAATCTCATGTTTTCATTTTGTTTTAATTCTCATTTTGTTGTGTTTTGGCATATATTGTCACGTAAAGGCGATGTATAAAAATTCGACGATCTGAAATTTCTAAAATAACTGTTATTTGGAGAAGAGAGGATCTCATTCAAAATGAATTTTTTAGCAGAATATAACAATAATCGGATACTTTGCTTTAACTATTTAACTATTAAACATGTTTCATATTATTTTCATAATGCAAATAAAGCAACATAACACCAACTTTAAAAATTACAGATGGGACCGGTTAACAATGATTATTTGTGCATTGCTCAATTGCAACTATTGTTTTGTCAAAAGCAAAGGAGTTCATCAAATTTCAAATCATGGCATACGCTCTGAAATAATATTGCTCCTAACGGGGAGCAAATCTGTACGGCAACAGCGCCAAGCCAAGCAATGCCATTTTCCTATTGAGCTAACCGTGACAACACTGGAAACAAAGGTTGATCGAATAACACCGATTAACGTTATAATCACTGAATGACACCGGAACCCGATTATTTACTGATACCAGTACTGACTATATTATGTACGGCTGACTTTTTACGGCGTCAGCGCCTAGCCGTGCAATGAAAATTACTATACCTATTAAGCCAACATAATCTTTTATTTCTTTCTTCCTCTTCTTACTTGTTTGACTTCAAGGACTCTCGGTCATTAAGTACACACCATTTGCTTGACAATGCTATTAGCATCATATGTTTGTGTGATTTTGCATGCAACATCGTCGAGTTGATGAATAGTAGGTAATTCACCAAAAGGACTTGTACTTGTCTGTTCATATGTTTGGGCAAGTGTGAGGTTACTGCACCCTTCAACCTGGTTTTAACCCCAGGTGGCAAATTGTTTTGCCAATGAACATTTCTATGCTTGTGGTGTCTATTTCAAAATTGACCATTTGGTATATCATGCTCTCTTTCCTCTCTACGCTTTGGCTGTTTGGCGAGGCTGTGTCTTCTGAATGTGGCCATCCCTGATATGTATATTTCTTTTGTTTCGTACAAAATACGATATCACTTGTTCTCTTTCTTTGTTGCGTTACATGTATTACTCGCGGTATAGATGTGGTTTGCATATTCTTTAGCTTATTATAATGGGAAATGCAAAGGTAAGTTTGTTTTGCTGATTAAGGTTTCGTCTTGGCTGCAGTCCAAAGCGTGAGTGACAGTCTTAAATTCTAATAGATCGTACATTTTAATCCAAAGGTATGAGCTTTTAATAAAATAGATATCTACAAATCTTTAAATCGTTGACGTTAAAACCCTTTTGTAAACACAAGATAAACACAAAAACGGAAGTAGCAGACGTGTCAAGATTTGTATTTAAACCGTTTATTTTAAAGTTATAGAACGAAATGACAGACTTTCGATGATTTTGTTCCTAACTTGGATGAAATTTAAGAAACAATAAGTTAAGTATAATTCAGCAATATAAATTCATAAATATAAGCTAACGGTTTCATTAATGTATACTTACAAATTATGTGCATAAAGTCGGACGGATCAAGTTAAAGATAACATAAAATTTTATTGAAATATTGATTTCATTGTTTTATCTTTTTTCAGCTGAAATAGTTATTGTAGAGGTAAAATAATACCCAACGGTAATGTAGAGATAGTTAAGATTCATACAGTAATATGTTATGACAATAGAAAATGCCATCACTTAACAATCGTTAGTTGTCTTCAGTCAACGGTAATGTAGAGATAGTTAAGATTCATACAGTAATATGTTATGACAATAGAAAATGCCATCACTTAACAATCGTTAGTTGTCTTCAGTCATTGCTGAGCAAAATGGAGGTATCTTGTAAACTTGCAAACTTTGTAACGGATCCATCTAAAGATACTACAAGAAGTTATGAAAAATGTAAAACACATACATTGTACATCTGAATACATTAAGTATTACTGCCCTGAACACGAAAACGAAACTTGAAAACAGTTCTGAGTTTAAAGACATGGTGAAATCTCTTGGAAAGCGGAAGATAAAAAAAATAATGAAAGTAAAAAACAACTAGCCAACAACAGAAAAGAAAATAAAGCTATTTCTGAAATAAAAACGTTCCGAAAAGAAATTAAAAATCATATTGATAACCTGGAAACGGAAATAGTATCTGAAGCAAAGAAAAGGTCTAAAGAAATTGGAGATCGTATGTCTTAGCTTGAGAACATGACTTCCTTAGATAAACAGGATATAGCTGATTTAAGGAACAATCTTGATTCCAAGATCATATAGTTTAAGGTGCTATTTATTCATGCTGAAGAGTACAAATTAAAACTAAGCCATTTGAAGAAGAGAAACAACTTGCGGGGATGATTAGATCATGTATAATGCTTCAGGATAGATACTGCACCGGAGGAAGCTCCATCTGTAATGCAGATGACATAGCAGCCGATAGAGCTAAGGAACCTAGTATTGAAGGGGACAGCTAAGAAAGTTTATTTCAATAACATTAAGGTTCAGAATCTGAACATCATTAGCGCAATAGACATAACAAACGATTACAAAGTTAAATTTATTAATGGTGACTAAGAGAATTTATTATTATAGTAACGCTTCAACAGTGAAGCAGGCTGTACTATTTCTTATATCGTTTCTGTACCGTGTATCTCTTTGACATTTACAGAATAGCCGTAATTAATTACATTAATTAAAATCGTCAATAAGACAACTACTATAAATGATGACATTTAGACAGTTTATTGTGAACCTATTATATCTGCGTTTTGAAAACTGTTGTCTCGAGAGTTGAGATGTTTCGTTGGTTACTAAAGCATATAATGTACATATATTTTATCTTATGGCATGCATTTTGAAACTGATTATTGTAATACCATGCTCTCTTTTCCTCTTGTGTGGGGAGGCTGTGTATGCTGGATGCGGCCATTCCTGATATGCATATTCCATTTTTCTGTGTATTACAATAGTGATAATTTACAACCCTTAGCAAAACGTTGGTTGATTATGTTGAAATAACGAGTTAACAATGTAACTTTTTAATGTTGAAAGCAGAGTCATCTCAGTTAATTTGTGAGGTGATGGAACAGTTCTTTTCCCAACTTAAATATCACATAATTCGGTCACGTGGTTCTACTTTTCCCAGTAAACTTTCTAATGTAAATCTTGCGAGATGACTGTTTCTTTGTAAAAAGATGTACATGTGATTTTTTCCTAAACGTGACCACCAGAAGGAGATTCAGATGGAGATTTAGTACGGAATCCAAATCATATGTCTCCGACTTTATAACAACACACTGTAAACGGTTTGTCGGCGCACGATAATTAACAGGCGCCTTGTATCAACAGGGACCGTTCCTTTTTACAATATGTTTTAAACACGTGTTAAAATCTTTGAAAACCAATGAATTAATAATGAAATATACGAGCAGTTAACGTTGAAATCCATTAAATAAAGTTTACTATAAATACATTTATCTGACCGAGAACATTATATTAAATGTATAAAAATGCTAATTGATTACACGTATATATACTACTCGTAGCTAAGATATTCATCTAAAACATAAACGCCTTGTACTGCAAAAGAAATGTTTAAATAATTCAGATAACTACTTGGTTTTCAGTGAAATTACGACTTAGTACTTTAAAGTTTTGAACTGAGTCTCCCTACACAGACTTCAATGCAAAAGTGAAATGTTGCTGCCCCTTTAAATGTTTACTTAACTACTGAAGGACTAAAACCAGGGTAGCATTTACAAAAAAAGACTAAAAAACCGGGTCGCATTTTTAAGAAAAGAATTCTGCTAATTATACTAAACTAGAGCTCTTCCTTTTCTATTCTCTTAAATACTCAGAAATCTACCAAAGTTCATTAAAGGCTTTCAATATACCATTACATTTATCAATTCCTAGCAATTACAGACGTTTAACGTACGAATGCAGCATCGATGTGCTTACAATTAGATGAAAAGGGAACTTTGAAAGCCATCGAACATGTCAATTATTAAACTATTCCAGGCTCGGTTTGATTGAGCCTATTCATGGGGCAGTAATAGAAATGCATATTTCTGCCCACGCCACCTAGCCCCGGGTTGAGCGCATCTCAATATTTACATCAATAATCAGTACAATTTAGATCCATCAAATCCATTAATAATTTCTGAAGGTTTCAATTGAAGTTTTTTTTTAAATCTGTTTCAATTGTTCCTGACGCCATGTTCTTTCTGATTTGATTTAAGGTCTATTGTCCCATTAAGGTCATTGAGCACCCACCACATTTGCTTGAACATTAAATTAGCAATTATGTTTTTATAACTGTGTGTATAATTTTGCATGCAACACTGTCAAGTTGATGGATAGGTTAGAGCTATTTCACTTGTACTTGTTTGTTCTACTGAGAACTTGTTGAAGCAACTGTGAGGTTGGTGCACCCTAGAACCTGGTGTAAATCCCCTGTGGCAAAGTGTTTTTATTTTCATTTATTGTTTGTGGTGTCCTGGAATCGATCGCCTTATAGACTCGTGCTCTCTTTTCCCATCTGCATTTTGTCTGTGGGCGGAGGATGTGTATTCTGTAAATCATTTTCCCATCTGCATTTTGTCTGTGGGCGGAGGATGTGTATTCTGTAAATCATTTTCCCATCTGCATTTTGTCTGTGGGCGGAGGATGTGTATTCTGTTAATCATTTTCCCATCTGCATTTTGTCTGTGAGCGGAGGATGTGTATTCTGTAAATCATTTTCCCATCTGCATTTTGTCTGTGAGCGGAGGATGTGTATTCTGTAAATCATTTTCCCATCTGCATTTTGTCTGTGGGCGGAGGATGTGTATTCTGTAAATCATTTTCCCATCTGCATTTTGTCTGTGAGCGGAGGATGTGTATTCTGTAAATCATTTTCCCATCTGCATTTTGTCTGTGGGCGGAGGATGTGTATTCTGTAAATCATTTTCCCATCTGCATTTTGTCTGTGGGCGTAGGATGTGTATTCTGTAAATCATTTTCCCATCTGCAATTTGTCTGTGAGCGGAGGATGTGTATTCTGTAAATCATTTTCCCATCTGCATTTTGTCTGTGAGCGGAGGATGTGTATTCTGTTAATCATTTTTCCATCTGCATTTTGTCTGTGGGCGGAGGATGTGTATTCTGTAAATCATTTTCCCATCTGCATTTTTTCTGTGAGCGGAGGATGTGTATTCTGTAAATCATTTTCCCATCTGCATTTTAGCTGTGGGCGGAGGATGTGTATTCTGTAAATCATTTTCCCATCTGCATTTTGTCTGTGGGCGGAGGATGTGTATTCTGTAAATCATTTTCGATAGTTTGAAATTTTAAACTAAGAATGTACCTTTAACTAATATGAGGTAGTCATGAATGATAACACCAGGTCAGATTCGAATAATAGGTGAAATATATTTTGCATTATTTTATACCCTTGATCACAGCTTTTTTTCATGAACTAGTCCTCATTTCAGTGGATGATTTCTTAGAATAGTATTTAAGTGTATTGGATATAACTTCGATGTTTTGGTGCCGTTGAAAATAATCTGTAACAGTACAACTGCGCGCCTACATTTCTCAATATATATATATTAAAAGATTACAAACTATTCTCATATTAGTACTGTTTCTTTTGGTTAGCTCCTGATGACAGCATATTCAGTTTTGTAGACCCATAATCTTACGTTGCCTGAAAGTGGTAACTTCTCTTAGCTTTTTATACATTATAAAATAAATTTGGATTTATTCAACACTGCGCTTAAATACGAGAAATCAAGGCCTACAAAATTGTACATACTGTATGCATAGAAACTACTATGAACAGTCACGTATAGTAAGGTTTTTGAAGTATTTTATAAACCCACGACACATTGAATTATGCAAACCGGTTGTAGTTATTTATAGCCTAATGTATGAACATGATACCGATATTGTGTTCACATTGAACATTAAGTTAACCCATAATCGACTATCAATTCAGATAGCTTCTTAAAATTGTTGCTCATTTGAAAGTTTAACCAATTTATCTGGATTTATTAAAACAAAGCTATTTAAAATGAAAACGTAACACATAGTATATATGAGTTAAAAACTAAAAGTCTTTACAACACGCTTTTTATAAACAAAGTCGGTTTAAATAAGTTCATAGACTTTTAAAATTGAAATCGAAAGTAGCGGACTTGTCTGAACTGGTATGTAAGCATTTCGTTTAATTATTTAGCTAGAAGTAAACGTGTTTTAATAATTTTAATTAAATAAAATAATATCAGAAAGTTGTTATATGTTTCGTCATTATTATGATAGTGTGTTCAAAAAATGTACATGTAGTTGATAGTTATGTCAGTACAACTGTACGTGATAAGACTGACGGGATTTGTTCGTATTTTCATATTTACAAGGTTAATTTACTGATATAATTTCAGCTGACCGAGATATTGGACAGATAAATAAAACTGAAGAGGCATTTAAAGATACGGTTGTTTAAGTGCTTCAACATTTCATGTTTGAGCGGTTTGTTTTATTTTATGAAATATAACTGGATAATAAACTATGATGGAGGTCAGTGGTAAAAGATTGGAAAATGTGTCAGAATCCTGTGAGTTATGCTTGATCGAAGGATTGTCAACACAGGCAGATGGATACTGCCACGAATGCGCCGAACACATGTGTAACACATGCTTTCAACATCATGTAAAGGTCAAGACTTGCAGAAACCATGTGTTGAGTCCTCTTGGACAGAGTGTGATTCCTGCTAAAAAGCAAACAGAAAGTAATGAAAAATGCAAAACACATGCAAAAGAAAACGTTAAGTATTACTGTCGTAAACACGACATGGTAACATGTGGCGACTGCAATGTGGCTGATCACAACGGTTGCAAAATGGAATTCATAAGTAACTTAGCCAAACAATTTGAAAATAGTACTGAGTTTAAAGACATAGTAAGAAATGTAGAGAAGATGGAGACCGAACAAAACGTAAACAAAGCACAGTTAGACAGCAACCGCAAGGAAAACAAAGCATATTTAGACACAGCTCTTGCAGAAATAAAAAAGTTCCGAAAAGACATAAATGAACACCTTGATACCGTAGAGAAAGAGATCATAGTTGAAGCAAACAAAATGGCAAAACAAAACGACGACATAATCGACCAGGTAGAGAAGATGCTTTCTGTAGCCGAACAAGAAATTGTTGATATAAGGAATTATCTGGATGCAAGTATGATTCAGGGCGATACACTCTTCATTCGTACGAAAGAATACAAACCAAAGCTTAGTAAAGTTGACGAAAGTGTTTCGTTAATTAAAAAGAAGAATAAAATAAAAGGATTTACGTTTGAAAAAGAGAAACAGCTCACCGATATGTTAAAATCTGGTGTAAAGCTTGGATGCTTAACAAAAGATACTTTTACGAAGGAGGAATCAACTGTAATTCAGAAGACGAAGCAGCCAATCGAGACTGTGAATACAGGAACTACAAGTGTGACAACCGAACAAAAAGGAGAAGCGAAACAAAGTCATATTCTGACAGGTAATATGAAATGTTTGCTTGTAATGTTAATCATGGTATATAGGAATAATTGAACCTTTATTTTTGGGGAAACGGATGATAGGTCTGTATATGTCTGTCTCTTGCATGGTTGGCTAGGCGACGCCGCAGTATTTGTATGTCCTTGGGGTTGGTACATGTATACGTAAGACTATTTTCATATGCGAGAAAAATTATAAAACGGTAACTTTACTTCCCTGATTTTTATCATAAATCATGAAATTAATCAAATTTATTAAACATTGTTTCAATGTGATTTTACTGTTGAATGCATTGTATATGAGTGCATGAATATATTTTAACTTAACACGTAAACATGAAACAACACGGGAGGCGCATACTTATTTTATTTTAGAAAGACAATTATCGAATATTCGTTTTATCTTTTCCACGAATGTTACACTAATTTGATATCATTATATCGAATTACCATTAATACGAAACTTAAGAAAACACGTGTCCCTTTTAAATCAAGTTCGCTGCATTGGACTCATCTATACTTCTGCACTGAAGAAAGAGTGCTAAGAGGAGATGACAAGATCTTCTGTTCACACTGCAAGGAAGAGTAACCAAAATAACATTAAAGGCAAATGTACATCATTTGCCAGTGCTGTCAATGACGGGATTGGGTTTTGACATCGTGAATGAATTACTTTCTATTTAAATAATTTTAAAATGTTCTCAATTATGTTCAATCTATTAAGAAAATCATTTGAACTCACGACTTTAATGAATTTCTGGTAGAACAACCTCGTCGACGGCAAAGCACATTAAGGAAAGTATTCATATTCATTGTTGTTTTAAATTTCGTATCAATGGTTTCAATTTGTGCTTCAATCATCATTACAGTACGGATATAATTATTATCCGAAATATCCGAAAACAAAAAACATACCAAAAAATACGTACAATCAGTGCACTATTCGTACTGCCAATTGATTCTCAAAATGAAATATTTTACAGAGCAAGCTTTCACTGAACTACAAAGGAACCGTCAATCCATCGAGATTGTAAAGCCAGTAGTGGCTGTTGCAGCTGAGAAGAATGTTGAAGCCAAACAAAACTATCTTCCACCAGGTAATTATAATATAAACATGTACATGAACCATCTGTCGTTCTTTTGAAGTTTTGAACAAATTGCATATTCAGAAAAAATCATTGACTAATAGTTTTCGTAATCCCAAATGAACGGATTGTTAAATGTCCACAACAAAAAAAAATTATTATTGTCAAAAAAATGATAGGGAATCACTGTTGCCAGATCAAGCTGACCGCACCTAGCAGTATACGTCAGAGCACGCCAACAACAGCACAACCGCCACCTCCTTAATAACCGCTTTTCCTTACAAAAGTTAATTTGAAAGCGTAAATTGCTACTGATATATGGCGTGGCAATAATGACTTGTTAGCCTGGTGTATTCCTTTGTGGCTGCCTTATGACCTAAATGGTGTTATTATAAACTAGACGCATTTATGGTGCTAATGTCTATAAGATGGTTCTCACTTTCGTTAATTGTTTGTGGCGTCTATTTTTAAACTGCTGATTGTATAGCCATGCTCTCTACTCCTCTCCACTTTCTGGCCTTGTGGGGAGGCTGTGTCTGCTGAATTTGGATAATCCTAATTGAACATTTCACTTTTTTTATATGAAACGCTCAAAAAAGGTTCCCTGTAAGTGTCGTATCGAACGAAAACTTAATTTAAGCGTCAGTTTCAGAGCTTGATTAAAAAATAAGGGTTTTATGTAGCAGAAAACTCGGAAGGATTATTTAGGATAGAACTCAGGTGTGCTAAGTTTGCAGATTTTAACTGAAAAATAGTAAAAATGAACACTAACAAACAGAAAAAAGTACATATGATGACAATAACAGAAAATATACTCATGCTGATACCTATTTTATTATAGATCCACGAGCTGCTGGTTTCCATGTTGGTTCTCGTGTACAACACATATTTGTAAGTGTTAGCTTAAGTCAGTTATATGTAATCATTGTTTGATTAACTGGTTTCTTTAGAATGTTTACATATCTAAAATAAGTCTGTATTACTGAACAAATCAATCATTCAACTGCATGTATAATATTTCTTTTTTATATGAAATTTATCAACTACTTGTCAATTAAATTAGTTACCTATGTGTTCTCAGAACGTTTTCCAAAAAATATTAAAATAATTAAGGACAACACTAATTTACAATTAACAACTTAACATTTAAAACTGTTTGGTATTTTAATAAGATAATACATTACTGTGGATAATATTATAGTCAATAAGTTTATTTTAATAATCTTTTTAATGATAATTTATCAAGATGTTCTATGTAGATCTTAACGAACACAGTTGAAATAAATGACGCACCATAAATCGGTGTCCTATTTTAAACTTTCTTAAAAATGAAATTCAATATATTCTTAAATAAAATAAATTATAATACGTCATTAAATGTTCTTTGGTTTCGTTATTTAATATATTATTTCATTTTACAAATAAATGTCACTATTGGTGTGTTGTTGTTTTGTACTGTTACATAATTGGTTGCAAAAGTTTGTAACTATGCCGTGTAAGCAAGAAGTCATGATTTTTTTTCTAATAATATTAAAGTTACGGTAGATTCACGTGGTTTAGTTAAAACTAGGCAAACTAGATTTGTCATCAAACGGGGATCCCGGCTAAATTACAAAATACATTTTCGAATAAACTGCCTTATATTATAATGCCACTGTTTGTGGCCAATAACGGGATTATAACTTTACGTAATTAAAATAAATTTAAAGACAAACGATAAACTAGTGTTTTATTTGGAATGTTGGACAACCCGTATATAATATTTTAAATAAATACGCATTAAAATCATGCAACTAATTCACCCAAATATTTTGATCACAATTTTTTTAAACCATTAGCAGTTGCTGATATAGTTTGCATACTTATTTTTGCAAAAAATTCTGAAAATTTAATATGGAAATCAGGAAATCAAAAATAAAAATAAAATATATTTAGATTAATATTACTATTTCGGTCTTATTTATTATTGAAATCGAGTTAAATCTTAATGAATGGACAAAGCGGACTTTTTATCAGGTTACGATCTCAAAAACTAAAATTCTTTGAAATTGTTGGTGTAAGACTTTAGAATTTATTATTAATTATGAGTTAACCACAGGTAAAATATTATGAAGGTTGTATGCTGTATTAGTAACGAGCATGTTCATTTAACAAAGGACCCTGCACGATATAACGAGTTAAAACAAAAATTTATTAAGATAATTTGATCATGCTATCACGATATTTAAATATTTACGAAAACAATTGCTAAATCAATTTGACTGATTGCGTAATTATCTCAACCAAGGTACCCCGTTCTCTCTCACGAGATTCCGACTCAGAATCACGTGTTAAATTGTTTCTCGCAATATCCCTGTGAGAACGGAACAAATGCAAAGAGGTGATATACGAAGAATTAGCGCAGTTGTTTTGTAGCATGCTCTCATCTTCAATATGCATTTTGATACATTTGTGGTAGATCATGTAAAACTATTTTTCAGAATAAGAAAACCAACAAATTAATTATGGTTACAGATTGATTAAAGTTTACTTTCAATCAAGAATTCATATCTAAGTGTACTTTGTTAAATAAGCCTTCCTTTTCTTGCGATAGAAAACATGTTTTGACATTTTATACAAAACTAATACAGTTGCTATAAAAATTTAACTGTTTTTAAGAATAGTTGTTTATACTTCTGTCCTTTAAAAATGATATGTTTTCAAAGATTTCAATGTATGTTGTATGGTGGTGGAAGCTTTCCAAAAAAAAAATCAACGTTTGTTTGTTAATATATAAGATCAATAATACGTCATTATATGTTGTTTTTGTTTGGTTTTCATTGTTAAATATACCGGTATCCTCATTTTATTTAACAAAATAATTCACTATTTTGTGTATTTATTGTTCCAAAATCGGTCGCACCAATTTGTATGCCGTGTCAGCAACAGGTGATGAACTTGTTCTTGTAATATCATAAAATGTATGGTAGATTAATGAAGTTAAGTTTAAACTAGGTAAACTAGGTCTGTCATCAAGCCAAGATCCCGGCTTAATAACAAAATGCATGATCAAATACCAGACTAATATTAGCCTTATATCATATTGTGGCCTATAACTCAATCACTCAGCGGGTTGAAGCGAGAGGCTTATGTTTTATTTGGAGTATTCGACCAACCGTATATAATATGTAATGGGTCCCAAGAACTTTGTTACTGACTCGCTCTGAAATTGAGATCTTAGCTTTTGAAAACATGGTGTGACTTAAAATACAAAACATAATATATTTGATATGAACATTTTGTTATGTTTTTTAATTTAACTTTTTTTCTTCATTAAAAACTGATTTTAATATATATACAACAGTGGTGGAAACTTTACCTATTTCAATGTTTGTTTTCTAAACTTAATCATAAATTTTATTTTCATACTACTTAAACAGGGGGAAAAATAAAAGGACACACACGGAAGGGGGATGAGTAGAAAAAAAACGTAATGTTTATAAACGCTTTAGATTCATAACGAATGAGGAGATCTCATGTAAAAAGACTACTCACATAAACCAGAATATGCTATCTGTGCCAATGTCCACCACCACACGCTTTCGCAATATGGCAGATAAATGAGTAAATATTTAAGTGTAGACAAACACGCTTCATGAGTTGGATAATGCTCAAACTTTAAAACAGTTCTCAATATAAAATTGGCCCATATCATGAAGGTCACCGTTCAGAATAAGGAGTTGTATATTGAAAATGGACCACAGCTCCGAAGAAAAACACATGTGAATTCTACAGGTAAAAAACGTGCATCCATTTACAATACTAAAGATAAATGAAAAGCTAAATTTAAGTAAATTCAAGAAAGTCCCACATCATGTTTTCTTCCGAGTTCAATGTCAAAACATATGTAAATTTAAAATCAAATATTAATTTTGACAGATCACAGTAACATATTGCAGAAGTGTTCACTTTAAGTGTATTAATGTTCTGTTTTTTTTTCATACAGCCATTTTAAATTTCTGATGTAAACAACATTTCCATGATGTGTATGTTTTTTTCTGCCAAAAGTAAAAATAATTCTTTGATATAAATTGAGCATCAAAACGTAAACCATTTTTATTTTTATTAATAAATTATTCTACTTAACAATTGTTGCATTTTAATTTATGTAGGTTGGTTATAAATACTTTTCAAACAAAATCATTGTTTATTATTTGCTTAATTTATTCACAGATTACATTGGAATAAACACCTGTATCCATAAATCCCCTCTGGACAAATTATAATTAAAGCAAAAGTGACGTGTTAGCGGAATTATTTCTGTAAAATAATTACAAAACTCAATCTTTTATAACAATAGGAATCATTTCTACATAAAACTGCAGTGTATGTCTAACACTAATCGGTTTAAATTTACGGTTTCCTGTCATAAAACTCAACCATAACAGAAGCTGCCAAGTCTGATCATTGGGCAAATCATTTTATTGGCAAATATGTCATATTCACCAGAATATGTAAACAAGTGAAATATAAATAAACAATCCCCACATCTAGCGCCTTCTTACAAATGTCAATATCATGATTTTCAGTTATGTAGTTTCTATGCATTTATACTGGTATTAATAAGTTTTTCTACTGCACACTTGTTTCGTTATGATATGGAATGATTTCGATTTATGATGTTTGGTTATAAATACTTTTTAAACAAAAATAATGTTTTATTATTTGTTTAACTTATTAAACTTGATCTAAATGTTTAAATCTAAATGGTACACTTCATTATAATAATTGATAATTATATTAATTTGATACAACGTGTTGAACACTCACTCTACCAAAACGGGAAATACAAACAACACACATGTCAAATAAAAGCAGGGATGGAGCGGGGGAGGAGGTAAGTAAAGGATAAACGATATAGGCAGTGAGAAAAAAAAACATCGGCGCAAATGTAAAAATGTAAACAACCAATTTAATAAGCAGCAATAGCGAGAGAGAGAGAGAGAGAGAGAGAGAGAGAGAGAGAGAGAGAGAGAGAGAGAGAGAGAGACCGAAAGACAGACAGAGAGAGAGACAGAGATACGGGGAGTGGGACCAATTGAATTCTACGATGTTTTAACAAAAATGAAAATTTATACTAGATAGTGAAATGTATTGTAGGATGCTTCATTATAAGAATCATATTTTCGGCATTATAAAAATTCTCATCATGTAAGACATATTTGAGTAACGTAGGAAAATTTACACAACTTAATTAATACATGTATATAGTATTGACTTTGTCTCTGATAATGAGGAAAATATTTTATAATGAATTAAACGTTTTTGCTGGTTTTTCGTATTGCGTATTTTCAAATAAAAACTGAAAACAAAAACGTTTTTGCTAAATCAATAAAATAGTGCAATCAAAATAGGTCGTTTTAAGTTAATAAGTTGTTCTATTGTTTTTTCGTATTCTAAAGGAACAAAAATTTTAAAATAATATATTAAACTTTCAAAGCATAATGAACCACAGTGAACTATTTGCATAACGGCTATGATAAAAATTGTTGAATTATCAAGCACTATTCTGTGGTCAGCTAATTTAATGATGGTTTTAAATCAAGTAAATTCATATTGGCCTTCTTATTAGGCCAATGGTAGTCATATTGGTCACACGCCGAGGGTGAATATGACTGCCATGAGCCCAACAACATGGACAATACGAATTTACTTGATTAATGGCAAGCGTATATAATTAAATATCCAAAGTCCATGAGAAAAGACAAAAAATGCACGTGACCAAGTGTCGACTCTGATTTTACTTATTTAATGTCTCGCAATCAGTCTGAGTCAGTCGAGTATCCAATATTTGCTATTATAGGGAAATGTTGACACATAAGTAGTTCCAATACGATTATAAAATAATTATTATGGTTACTATGGCAGAAAACTCGTTCTAAATTCGAATTTAGATTTATATTCAAAGCAATCTGAATTTTCTTTAAAAACACCACTCAGTTGGTGGAAGTTTTTCACGTTTTGTTGGCTGTTTGAAGAAAACAGATTAATAGAAAAGATTGCGTTAACGGACATGTGACACAGTTACAATCGTCTAATTATTACTTTAAAACTGCGTTTTGCTGCTCAATGAAGCGCTCATACTTGTCAATCTGTCACGTACGGTTCGTTGATGTTTTGGCTTAAAGTGCTTATTATAAAATTACATCCAATCTCCTGGGGCATGTATAGTGTTGTCTTCCATTTAGTGGTACATTAATTAAGGTTGATTAAAATATTGATTTTTAATTTTTAAGACATTCTAATTTATATTGGTATGTTAGAAGGATTTCTTTTTTTTTGGAGTTTGAAACGGATTGTAATACTTGTTCAGCAAACACATACATGTTATTCATATGTATTCAAACCAAGTATTTGTTAACCTTTCCTAGTAGAAACTACTTTTTTCACAAGAGACATGTTAAAGCAATACAATCCAAGATTCATAGCAAAAAAAAACTGAGTTTTAAGAATATATTTTAGATGATACAATAAAACTCATTGTTTTTTTCTATAACTACATAACTCTCATCTTCTGAGATATAGCTGAGTAATTTGAGGCAATTGACATATCTCAATAAAATAATCTGATTTATTTTATTTCAGCCTAACAGTCTTAAATTGTGTTATATAATTAAGTTAGTTTTTAATTTCTTTTTTTATTGTAATTTATCACTTGCTAATGGAAATTTGTCTATAAATATGTTGCATATTGTTTTATCAATAATGACAGTTAGTTTAATCTCTCTGTTTTCGTTTTTTTATGTTTTTTGTGCACTTATCATTCCTTCTTTAACACAAATATTAATATATCTTTTTTAAATTATATTTTCAGTGGAAGGTAAGTACACACTTTTTCAATAATGTTATGGTACTCAATCTGATTTCAAATTCTAATAAATACTGCATAAAGAGAGAACTGCAAAACAGCAGACACTGTGAAACAGGTACATGTGCTAAGAGAAAATACATTAAATTATAATTAAATGAATAGCCAACTTTAAGAAATTAAAAAAAGTCTCTAATTATGTTTTCTTCCGGGTTCAAGATCAAAACATGTTGTCATATTTGTTTACAATCAAATATTTATTTTGATAGATGACTGTAACATATTGCAGATAATTGATCACTTTATGTGTATTGTTGTTCTGTTTATTTCATACAGCCGTTCTAAAGTTCTGATGTAAACAACATTTCCATGATGTGTGTGTCTTTTCTGCCAAAAGTAAAATGAATTCTTTGATATAACTTAAGCATAAAAACTTAAACCATTTAAAGACAACTGTGTACGTCTTTACATTTAGTGAGCTGGCAATGGATATTAGTTCTGATGTTAGTTAAAAGATATAGCAAAATGGTTTGACAATGAATCCGATAAAAGACGTGATGAGATATTTTCTTGAATTTCTTTAAGTTAGCTTTTCATTTCAGTATTATCTCAACAAAGTGCTGTAGTTCTATATATTTATTTTCCTGAGCACATACTACTTTTGTCAAACATGATCACCAGAATATTGAATGGACGCAAAGCTTTTTACCAGTAAAAATGCACTTATTTTATCTTTGGAGTTGTTTGCTATTTCACTATATGCACCAAATCGTTGTGTTTAGTGTTTTTAATGATATGGTCTATGTTATATTATGAAATTAATCCACATTTCTAAAAGGAAAACTCCTACAACGTTTTGCATTACCACATTCAGTGTGCATAAGTGCGTTTCTTTAATTTTAAGTGATTTACTACAATATACCTTCAGTAAAATTGGTAAAAGAGGCAATTGCTGAATCATAGACTCAAGCTAACATCCATAGTGTTTGCATCGTTTTTTTCTTTATTCTCGTTTGCCAACTGGTATAAATTGGTAAAAGATATAATGAATTGTGCATAATATTATAACAGATACGTATAGAAAACACGAACATTCTATTCCAGGATCACGGACAATGTATTGCATTAAACTAGCAATTGTTTGACGAATAAAAGAGTTCTTTAGCATAAATCACTTTTGCAAAAGTGTTGCATTAAATTAGCGTTAAGTTGGGTGTATAAGTATTATTTAAAAAAAGAACGTCCCTAGGAATTAAAACATTGTCTGGGGGCTGACAGACAATAAACAAATTCATAATAATGATTTAGTCGTTTGAAAAGAACTAGAGTAGTCAGTTAATTAACCAAACTAATCAATGAAACCTAATGTGCGATGTAACGCGTAAGCTGATGATAAACGTGCTGGTATTGATTTTGTCTTATAAAATGTGCGAAACGTTTTATATAAATTTAAACCTTCTTGATGGCATTTTCGTTGAACTTAAAATTACTCCATGAATTGAATTGTTTATTTAGTAAACCCAGTTAGTTGTTCGCTGTAAAAAACAACAACAACTGATAATTTAAAACTGTTTCATGGTCAAAACTATTTTGTCTATTGTATTCAATGAAAATTGATTAAGTATGCCTATCAATAACCGGTTTAACGGTTTCATATCACAAACCTCAACCATAACAGAAACGGCTAAGTCTGATCATTGCGCAAATCATGTTATTGGCAAATATGTCATACTCACCAGAACATGTACAATATGAAAGTGATATATACATACAAAAAATGGCCACATCTACCATAAAGCCTTTTTACAAATGTCAATGTCATGATTTTCAGTATTGTAGTTTCAATGCATATTTATATTTTTATTTATACATTATTCTACTTTACAATTGTTTCGTTATGCTATGGAAAGATTTCAATTAATGTGGTTTGGTTATAGATACGTTTCAAACAAAATCATTGTTTCATTATTTGCTTAACTGATTCACAGATTACATTGGAATTTACATGTATCCATAAACCCTTTAGGACGAAATTATAATAAAGCAGAATTGACGAGTTGGTGGAATTAATTCTGTAACATATTTACAAAACTCAATATTGTATAACATAAACAATCATTTTTACACAAAACTGCATTGCCCCTATACATAGTTTAAAGTACTTTTGGTCAGTTTGCACATATGCTACATGATAACCCGATATTTTAGTTCAAAACCCTTCTTTCACATACTTAGTGGATTTCTATATTTTGATATAGGAAATCAGCACACGAATGAAAAAGAGAAGCAGTGGTTTCAAATATGTTGAATAATTTATTTTAAATTGTGTCAGTCTGTTTTATTTCTGTTTTTCGTAATTATTTATTTGTATCCTTAGCATAATCCTCTATGGAAATATTATTAATATTCATGCGTTTATATTTATTTTGAGGGTTGTGTAAGTATACGTTATTATAATAATTAATAATAATATTAACTGATACATCGCGTTTAAAAAACACACTGTAGTGGGGGGAGGTAAGTAGAGGCTATACATAATCGAACAATATACTGTTAGGCAGGGAGAAAAGAACCATAGGCGATAATGCGAAAAGGTCAACTATTGACCCGACGTCACACACCATAAAAACGAGTGTGTAAAACAGTTCTAGACAAAAATCGGAATGTGAAAAATTAATGTTGTTGCATGTCTGGAAAAGTTCAAGCAACTCATCTGGCCTTCCTTTGATAAAAGTCTTAGAATAATCAGATATAACAAACAATAACTTATCAGCTACAGTAACTACTTGATTTTCTTTACTGCTATAAAAGTCCAATAAGGTGGATTAATAATTTTGTCAAAAGTTTTAAAAGATTGTTAAAACATAATTGCTTTACTTATGTTCATAACACGTGTGAAGTAATTGTACTATGCGCATACACCACACACAAAGCGCTTCTTTCGCTTCACCCAACGACGAGAGAGAGAGAGAGAGATTGATGGAGAGATAGATATATAGATAGAGAGATTGATGGATAGATAGATAGATAGATAGATAGATAGATAGATAGATAGATAGATAGATAGATAGATAGGTAGGTAGGTAGGTAGGTAGGTAGGTAGGTAGGTAGGTAGGTAGGTAGGTAGGTAGGTAGGTAGGTAGGTAGGTAGGTAGGTAGGTAGGTAGGTAGGTAGGTAGGTAGGTAGGTAGGTAGGTAGGTAGGTAGGTAGGTAGGTAGGTAGGTAGGTAGGTAGGTAGGTAGGTAGGTAGGTAGGTAGGTAGGTAGGTAGGTAGGTAGGTAGGTAGGTAGGTAGGTAGGTAGGTAGGTAGGTAGGTAGGTAGGTAGGTAGGTAGGTAGGTAGGTAGGTAGGTAGGTAGGTAGGTAGGTAGGTAGGTAGGTAGGTAGGTAGGTAGGTAGGTAGGTAGGTAGGTAGGTAGGTAGGTAGGTAGGTAGGTAGGTAGGTAGGTAGGTAGGTAGGTAGGTAGGTAGGTAGGTAGGTAGGTAGGTAGGTAGGTAGGTAGGTAGGTAGGTAGGTAGGTAGGTAGGTAGGTAGGTAGGTAGGTAGGTAGGTAGGTAGGTAGGTAGGTAGGTAGGTAGGTAGGTAGGTAGGTAGGTAGGTAGGTAGGTAGGTAGGTAGGTAGGTAGGTAGGTAGGTAGGTAGGTAGGTAGGTAGGTAGGTAGGTAGGTAGGTAGGTAGGTAGGTAGGTAGGTAGGTAGGTAGGTAGGTAGGTAGGTAGGTAGGTAGGTAGGTAGGTAGGTAGGTAGGTAGGTAGGTAGGTAGGTAGGTAGGTAGGTAGGTAGGTAGGTAGGTAGGTAGGTAGGTAGGTAGGTAGGTAGGTAGGTAGGTAGGTAGGTAGGTAGGTAGGTAGGTAGGTAGGTAGGTAGGTAGGTAGGTAGGTAGGTAGGTAGGTAGGTAGGTAGGTAGGTAGGTAGGTCGGTAGGTAGGTAGGTAGGTAGGTAGGTAGGTAGGTAGGTAGGTAGGTAGGTAGGTAGGTTAGGTAGGTTAGGTAGGTTAGGTAGGTTAGGTAGGTTAGGTAGATAGAGAGATAGAGAGATAGAGAGAGAGAGAGAGAGAGAGAGAGAGAGTACGATATTTTGACAAACATAACAATTCATACTAGATAGTGATATGTATTGTTGGAAACTTCAGTATAAGAATAAATTTTCGGCATAACTCACATCATCTAAGACATATTTCTGTAATTTAGGACAATTTACATAACTTAATATATACATGCATACTCGTATGTACGATTACGACAATCATGACAATAATCCATTGTTTGAGTGGATTCCCAAACCAAATCAACAGTCAACTATTCAATTAGTCAAAACATTGCAAATTATCGCATATGTTAAGGTGAAATAAATAGTGTTGACTTTGTCTCTGATAATGAGGAAATTATTTTATATTGAATTCAACCTTTTTAATGGTTTTACATATTGCGTATTTTCACATAAAACAGAAAATCAAACTAATTAAGGTTTTGCTAAATTAGTAAAATTGTATAATCAAAATATATCGTTTTAAGTTAAGTTGTTATATTTTTCTTTATTTGAAAGGAACAAGAATTTAAAAAAAATATTATAAACTTTCAAAACAATAAACCGCAGTGAACTATTTGCATAACAGCTATGATACAAATTGCTGAATTATCAAGCACTATTCTGTGATCAGCAAATGTTATGATGGTTTTAAATCATGTAAATTCATATTGGCCTTATTATAAGGCGATTGGTAGTCATATTGGTCCAACGCCAATAGCCGAGGGTGAATACGACTGCCAGGAGCCCAACAACATGGACAATACGAATTTATCTGAATAATGGCAATCGTATATTATTAAAATATCCATAGTTCATGATTAAAGACAACAATACATGAAGAGAGGAGATGTCAACTGTGATTTTACTCATTTAATGTCTCTCAATCAGTCTGAGTCAGTCGAGTATCCAATATTTGCTCAATATGAAAATGTTAATACATAAGTAGTTCCAATACAAATATAAAATAATGAATACGGATATTATGGCAGAAAACTCGTTCTTGTCAATCAAATTTGAATTTAGATTTATACTCAAAGCAGTCTGCATTTTCTTCAAATACACCGTTCAGTTGGTGGAAGTTTTTCACGTTTTGTTAGCTCGGTGTTCCGTTATCTTGGGGTGTAGATTAGTAAAGAAATAGGAATGTGTATAATTTCAGCTATAAATCACCCGAAGTCAACACCTGTTTTAATAGTGGTAGTGGAGGAGGAAACTAGGTCGTATTTTTTTATATAAACCAACTACTTATGAAGTAAACGTTAAAAATTCACCGTTATGGTTTCTTTCTTAATTACAAAACTAGAAATGGGGATGAACTCTTATGCTTTGAGTGCACAACACTAATTCCAATGGGATTCTAAAATTAAGAACAAGAAGATAAGATCCCTTTTCCAGTTTTATATTTTGTTTCACTTAAACAGTTAAACCTTTGTGCTGTATTACATTTTTATAAAAGATACAAATATAATTAAACATATAATTTTCGGCCATACATGCGATACACATACACATGTATGTAACAAAACCTGAATGTAATTATAACGTAAGCTAGTAAAGCGTTTAAACAAGTGTTTATCATAATACCAAAACTAAATAAACGAGCTTATTGCAATCACATTTATCTAAGAAAAATGCATCGATTCGCAATACTTAATATGAACTGTTGTACACAACGACATGTTTGATACATGTAATATAAACATACACAGGTAACGGACCTTCCCGTATTAACTATTCAACGTAATATTTCCCGAAAGAAACATTAAATGCTATGCAAACTACTAAATAGTTAAATAGCAATAACTGAGAAATCATAATGAATTGAATTCTAGAAATTTGGTAATCACTGGAGTTCGTGAATATGTTTACCAATGCTTGTAAAATAACAATACAAAAATAAATTTTGTATTATCAATCACATTATACATGCATATCAATTTGTAAAATAAAAAAAATACTAAAATCGCTACCCTAAAACTAAGAACAATAAGATAAGATCCGTTTTCAGTAAACGCATTTTGGCAGAAAAACTCGAGACGCTCACATATATGTGTCTGTGGAAAATATACAATTATACGCTTTTCAGAGTCAAATCTTATCGACCAGACTATTTAAGCATGAAATATTCGGATATTCGTAAAACTCGAATTAATTATGCTTTATCCCATATGCTTCAAGACGAGACAGTGATCATGTCATTTTATTCTGTTAGCAATGACACAGCTTAATGCCCCATAACGCATACATGTATGTTTATGATAAAGCCAATATGTTCGTTCCTAATCGTGGCGTACGACGCATTCGCACAACATACTGAAATAACTCTGACGGAACGTCAAATGCTCATGATTCCTCCTAAAACATACGGATTAGGCTGTTCAATTCTGATGCCACAGAAATCAAAAGATTTGAAAACATTATTGTTATATATCAAAATAAACGTCTAGAATTGCGGGTTTTAATAGTGCAAAAATTCTTTTTTAAAATGATATTATGTACGTAAAACGAGTCGTCAATATTCATATTGACATGACAAAATTCAAATGTCCCATGTTACATTTGCAGCCATCCTTATCTAATGATGCGTCAGTCGGCCGTTAAAAGACAGGGGATTTTAAACATGTCGACTTCAACGTTGACGTGACATCATTGACGCATATTTCTGTCAAAGTTGTTTGGGAATTAAAGAATTATTTACCAGCGAATGAATGGAAATTTGAATAAAGGGAATTTGTCCCGTGCGCGATAAAATATTTTAGAAAATTTTTGATAACATAGTTGACATAAAACTTTTTGTAATTCGAGCTTATATTTTTGCCATGAAAATACACTTTTCATCTTGTTTGTGAAATTCACTGATTTTTTAGAAAGTCGTTTACATTATTTTCGTAATCCGTAAAATTGTTTGTCCTTTAAAATGTCCCCTAATAAGAAAACTGCATTATATTTGTATACAGATAACTAAACGTTGTTCATTTATTGAAAAATCATGCGTTGTATTTTAGAAGTAATTTGCCAATAAAAATACACTTTTTCTTGCGATTATTTTGATATATAAATGATTTTACTTTCCTACTTAGTTATTTTCTAATAAGCAAATGAAATTGTCCACACCCAATGTCCCTCGACGTTAAAGTAAGCATAAAAGTTGACGTTAGTATATACTAATCAGTTAAAGGCCTTTGAAATAAATCAACATACTGGAATATTTTGCAGTCACTTAGAATTTCTTGAAAAGGTATAATATAAAGACGAGAAACTTTCATTTTTAAGGATTTTTTGTTTTATCCGATTTTTTTTTCCAAAGGTTTAACGGCCTAGTAAGTCACATAAATTTATATAAATTTGTATATGATAAATTTAATTTTCTACGCTGCGAATGACAGGGTCAAAAAGACAGAATTTAACGTAATTTTACATGTAACGTCAAGGGTCACCAGTATTTGACGTTCCGTCTCTATTATTCCGTCATTTACTAAAAAAGTTAAGAAATACACTTATTTACAATAAAAAGTTGTATTCAAAAATGTTTTTGTAGTTTAGTAACTTAAAGATAATTTTTAAAATGTCTTACTGTGGATACATATATACATGTAGTCAATTATGAGTAACACATGTTAATAATGTTTTAATGAAAATGTATCATGATGATCTATGTAGATCTCAACGAACACAATTGAAATAAATTAACCACTACAAGTAGGTGTCCTACTTCAAACTGTCTTAAAGTTGAATATAAGAAGGTGAAATATGCATATCAGGAATCGCCACATTCAGAAAAAACAACCTCCCCACACAGCCAAGAAGAAGAGATGGGGAGAGAGCATGGTTAATAAAATGATCAGTTTTAAGAAAAAACACCACTAACAATAAACAAAAAATGAGAACCCGAGAGGTTACCGCATTGGAACGGTCAGTGGTAAATCAAAATGAAACTGGGGGTTTAAACCAGGTTCTAGGGTGCACCAACCTCACACTTGCCCCAACAGGTTCTCATATCACAAAACAAGTACAAGTTGTCTTGGTGAAAAAACTCCAACCCACTTATCGGCTTAACAATGTTGCATGCAAAAGAACACAAACATATAAAACATAAAAAGCTAAGAGCATTGCAAAGCCGAAGGGGCGGGTACTCAATGATCTTACCGAGACCAGAGCTCCTGGAGTAAAATCAGCAAGAACACGATGACAGGGATAAAAGAAACAAATCGAGCTTCTAGGTTCTTTTAAAATTTCCCCATAAACCTTCATAAACCCTTAAACTCCTGCCACCGTCGTGCAACCAAAGAGGTAAGCATAATGATCAACTGTAGAAGGGTTAATCACCAGGCCTGCAGAGCGCTGTAAAATATCATGTTGGTAACCTTTCTTTTTAAATTTACAGATGGTTTTTACGAATAACCGGTAGAAATTAACACTCCCTTTTATCTTTAAATTTTAAGTTTATAAATTAAATCTCCATAAAAAACTGGCTGTGAAATACCGTGTTGCAAAAGTGATTTTAAACTGCATCTGTATTTATGAATTAGATCTGGGTATCGGCGATAAAACTTGCAAAAGGTTTTCCTTAATTTGTGATACCGATAACCTTGTTTTAAAAGTTTTTTCTGTAATAAAAAGATAAGGTTCATTGAAATCGTTAACATCATTGCAAGCTCTTGAAAAGCGAACAAGCTGTAAGATCAATTATACGTCATATGTTTTTTGTTTCGTTATTAAATATATTATAATTTCATTGTTGCGTGTTGTTGTTTTGCTCTGTTGCATAATCGGTTGCAAAAGTTTGTATGCCGTGTGAGCGACACGTGATGGATTTTTTTCTAATAATATCCAACATCAAATTAACAATAGATTCCTGTAGTTTAGTTACAACTACGTATTAAATCATTTGTGTCATCAAGCCTGAATCCTGGCTTAATTACAAACGGCTTGGTAGAATTAACTGCCTTATATTATTTATGCGGTTATCTAATGCCTATAACTGGTTCAGAAACAAGACAAACGAGAAGCTTTTGAGTATTTTTGAATATTGGATCAACTTTATATATTAGGTATTCAGTGTCAATAACTATGTTGACGATTCGTCCCAATATTTTGATAATAGTTTTTGAAAACAAGTTTTTTTTTTTGGTAAATTTAATTAAACTAATCAAATTAGCTAAATATAAATAAATAGTTTTTATTTATTACTAAATCGAGTTACAATAAAAAAAAAGTAATTGAACATACAAAGCGCCAAAGAAACCTCCGTGCACCATGTAAAATGATATTGCCTTTACCTTGGAGCGAACACGCGACTAGCCTTGAAATTCCGAGAACGCAACCGATTGAACTAGCCGGGAGAACCCTAAAACGGGTTGATGGGATAGCCCCAATTGGACTGCATGGAATCGGTAACGGATTAATTTAATTTAATTTACTTACTACTTGTTTGGGGAGACTTTTTACGGATTCCACACTGCACATATAGCGCTACTGTTAATTTCAGATGAGTTTGCCTTTACCTGGAATCTAACACGTGCCGTCACGGCGACAGCGCCTAGTCTTGCCTTTACCTGGGATCTAACACGTGCCGTCACGGCGACAGCGCCTAGTCTTGCAATTCCGACAACGCAACGGATTGTGCGATTCAAATAATGTTGATCAGATAGCCCTGATATACCTTATCATCACTGCATGATATCGGTAACGGATTAATTTACTGATAACAGTAATGACAGCAAGGATCTAAGTACAGTTTGTATTTAGATAATGTCTGCATGATATTTATATCTGATTCAACGTGACTGATAGAGTCATTATCTGAGACAAGGTACCGCGTGTTATATTCACTCTCGCGAGATTCCGTCTCACTATCATGTGTTTGATTGTTTCTCGCAATATCTTTGTGAGAATGGAACGAATGTAAAGAGATGTATAAGAAAATTTGTTGCAGAATAAGAAAACAAACAAACAACGGATTCGATATAGAAATAAACAGCAAATATAATTATTTATTGTTTTTTTCGACATGGCGGAGTTAATGACCTTTATAAAACATATATTAATCTAATATATTGCATATACGGAATTTCTCATCGACGACCTTTTTATTATCGCATGGTGTTTTCTCGGGCCATTTCTTTCATTGTCAAATATTTTTTGGCCTATTAGTAAATATGGTAAACTTGCCTCCCTCTTATTGGGATAGAAACAACAGTCTGATATTTTATACTGAAATTGATATGAAAATAAAGTCAGAGTTTAAGAAGCATTAAAACGTATTTCGGTATGTTATGGAAGAATATCATTGTATTTGATATATAGGTATAACAACGCAATTCATAGCGTAATATGCAGTTGAGAAATAATTCAGATAATAGTGTCTCTAGCTGGAAGCGAACCCACACCGTCACGGCGACTGCGCCTAGCCCTGCAACCGGGACAACCCCAACAAAGGTTGATAGGATAGCGCTGATATACGTAACCATCACTGCATGATATCGGTAACGGGTTATTTCACTGCTAAGAGTACTGACTAAATTTACGTGGAGACCTTTTACGGCCGCCAGACTGCACTTTCGCGCTTCTGTGAATTTCAAATGAGAGTGTCTCTAGCTGGGATTGAACCCGCACCGTCACGGCGACAGCGCCTAGACAATAATTTAGTTAGTTATAATTACGGTGTATACGACAATTGCTTATATCCGTCCATCTATCGTCTTATTTATGCAATCTGATTAAGTGTTGTTTTTTTTTGCTTATGGAAAAGGTACTTTGTTTAAAAAAGGACAGTTAGTTTCATTGCAGTTTTTCGTTATTATTTACATCATAATATACTTATCATTAACTTTACTTCAAAAGTATACTACACAAAAAGTGAAATAAAGCACATTAAACAAACGGAAGGATGAGAAGTGGAGGTATCACGTTTATAAACGATATGGGTTCAAATCGAACTAGAAGCTTAAATGTGAAAATGCCTACTCACTTAAACCAGAAAAAGCTACCCATTGTGCAACTATCACATCACCGAAACCTGCGTGCACATACGACTGATATATAAAATAATTTTTATTTTTACATGACTCAAATAAAATATCTTCAGTACAGTTGTTAAGGGTATTGAAAGCTGACCAATGCTCGTATTAAACAAAAAACCCAATTGTTTGCGTTTTGTTTTCTCTATACCATCATAGTTAGTTAGTTGGTAGGAAGTAGGAAAAGAAAAGAGCGACATGTGCTGATCAACAAAAAATTTATTCCGGAAACATAGCCTCCCCACATTGTGGAAGATAAGAGAGAAAAGGAATCATGAATTTGAAATAAGATCGTGTTGAAGGATTTAGGACTAAAAACAGCTTTAAAACAAACAGACATTTAGAAATTAATTTTCAGAATATTTTAGATGCTGCAATTTAACTCTGTGCTTTTTGATATGTAACTACATAATTCCTATCATCTGACATACATGTAGAACTTAATATTTGAGGTGTGTTACATATTTGAATGCATGTGTATGGTTACCTTTTATTTCTTTACATGAACCGTCTTTTATGTGACATAATTAAATGGTTTCGAATTTATGCTTATGAAAACAAAAGGTGTTGAAAATGTTATTGATTTGGTTGTAATAATGTCAGTATGTTTCAGTATGTTTCGTTGTGTTATCGTTATAATTAACTCATACACTATCATAAACTTCTATGAAAGTCATATTAATCTGCTTCTTTGTATTTTATTTTCAGGGTTTGGTAAGTACATTTTATTTCCATTATTTAAATAAACATGCAAATTTCAAAGTCAAATTCATACGACGTAACAAGATAAATGCAACATAGCAGGCAAACGGAAGTGAGTGGGTGAAGTAGGAGTAATATATTTATAAATGATATAGGTTCAAAACAAACGAGTAGCGCCAATGTGAAATGCCTAGTAGACACGCATAAGCCAGAACATGAAACATAATGTGCCACCATCACACCAACAAAATATAGGGATGAAATTAAGACTGACACATTATATAAGTTAATATTTTGAATGAATTACAATGAATTTCTTCAGCAAAATTGGTAAGACTCTGAGATAGCTGAACAAAAATGGATAAAACAAACAAAAACATTTTTTTTTGCATTTTTCGGGTTTATTCGATAACTACTGTGAACGCTTAATGTTACAAAATTTGCGTCTATCGTGCGTCCGTCTATCGTGTATCGTTCGTCCGTCTAACGTGTATCGTGCGTCCGTCTAACGTGTATCGTGCGTCCGTATAACGTGTATCGTGCATCGTACGTCTTTTAATTTTACATTGCAACGTGAATAAGTTTCTCGCATAAGTAAATTTATATGATTTAATGCAACCATTCAATTGATATTTTAATAGCATTTTAAAATTTTTAGAAATCTCGTACACAAATTATATGAATCGAAGTATTTTGTATAGTGCGTCTATCGTGTATAGTGCGTCCTTTTATCGTGTATCGTGCGTCCGTCTATCGTGTATCGTGCGTCCGTATATCGTCTATCGTGCGTTTCGTTTGTAACTTAAAACGTTCACAGTACTGTACTTATATCAGTCCATCTACTGTCTTATTTATGTGATATGATTTAGTGGTTTTTGCTAATTGAAAAAAAAATTTGATTAAATGCCAATTAGTTTTATTTCTGCTTTTCATTATTATTTACTTCTTATACTTATCATAAACTTTACGTCAAAAGTATACCACATAAAAAGTTAAATCAAACACAGTAAGCAAACGGAGAGGGAGATTAAGTGGAGGTATCACGTCTATAAACGAAATAGGATCAAATCGAACAAGAAGCGTCAGTGACAATGCCTACTCTCTTAAAGCAGAAAATGCTACCCATTGTGCAGATAAAAAAATATTTCAATAATTCTTGTTAAGGTTTTTCTTTCCACTATAGTATGCTTAAAGCAGAAATGAGTATATATAATATCAAACAAACTTACGTGAATTAACATGCAGTTGAGAAATAATTCAAGACAATAATTTATATAGTTGGTACAGTATATACGATAACTACTTATATCAGTCCATCTACCGTCTTATTTATGTGATATGATTAAGTGGTTTTGGTCATGGACAAGAGATTTTGTTTTAATAATGACAGTTAGTTTCATTTCTGTGTTTCGTTATTATCTACTTCTTAATGTACTTATCGTTAACTTTAATTCCAAAGTATACTACTTAGACAGTGATATAAAACACAGCTAGCAAATGGAAAGGGAGAAATGGGGGCATCACGTTTATAAATGATATAGGTTCAAGTTGAACTAGAAGAGCGTCAATGTGCAAATGGCTATTCACATAAACCAGAAATTGTCACCCATTGTACAACTATCACATCACGGAAACATGCGTGCACATAACACTGATATATACGTTAATATTTGCTTTTGCATGACTCAAATAAAATATCTTCAGTACAGTTGTTAAGGGTAATAATAGCTGACCAATGGTATGAAACAAACGACCATATTATTTGGGTTTTCACCATTATAGTTAGTAACTTGGGAGGAAGTAGGAAAAGAAAGAAGCGACATGTGCTGATCAAAAATAGTTCCATTCCGGACTACCCACGTAGGGGAAAATTAGGGAGAAAAGGAATCATCAATTTGAAATCAGATCATGTTAAAAGATTGAGGACTAAAACCAGAATAAAATCAAATAGGCATTTAGAAATGAGTTTTCAGAATCGTTTAGATGCTGCAATTGAACTCCGTGCTTTCTGATATGTAACTACATAATTCCTATCACCTGACATAGAGCTTAATATTTGAGACATGTTTCATATCTGAATACATGTATATGGTTACTTTTTCTGTCACTATATAAATCGTCTTTTTTATGTGACACAATTAAATGGTTAACTTTTAAGTTTGTGGTAATGTAAACAAAGGGTGTTGATAATGTTGTTGATTTTGTTGTAATATTGTCAGTTAGTTTCGTTTTGTTATCGTTATAATTATCTCATACACTTATCCTTAACTTCTTTGAAAGTCATAATAATCCGATTCTTTGTATTTTATTTTCAGGGGTTGGTAAGTACACTTTATTACCATTATTTAAATAAACAGGCAAATTTCAAAGTCAAATGCATACGACGTCAAAGAATAAATGCAACACAGCAGGCAAACGGAAGTGAGTGGGTGAAGTAGGAGTAATATATTTACATGTATAAATGATATAGGTTCAAAACTAACCAGAAGCGCCAATGTAAAATGCCTAGTAGACTTGCATCAACCAGAACATGATACATAATGAGCCACCATCACACCACCAAAATATAGGGATGAAATTAAGACTGACACATTATATAAGTTAATATTTTGAATGAATTTTCTTCAGCAAAATTGGTAAGGGATAGCTTAAAATAAATGGATAAAACAAACAAATCATTTTTTTTGCATTTTTTGGGTTTATTCGATTACTACTTATATCAGTCCATCTACCATCTTATTTATGCGATATGATTAAGTGGATTTGCTAATTGAAAAGAGATATTGTTTTAATGACAGTTAGTTTCATTTCTGTTTTTCGTTATTATTTACTTCTTATGCTTATCATAAATTTCACGTCAAAAGTATACCACATAAAAAAGTTAAATCAAACACAGTAAGCAAACGAAAGAGGGAGATGTGGAGATATCACGTCTATAAACGAACTAGAAGCGTCAGTGAAAATGCCTACTCTCTTAAAGCAGAAAATGCTACCCATTGTGCAGATAAAAAAAATTCAATAATTCATGTTCTGTTTTTCTTTCCACTTTAGTATGCTTAAATGCAGAAATGAGTAGAAATAATATCAAACAAATTTACGTTCGTTATTTGGTCCCGCCCATTATTTTCTCTTTTAGGGCAAACCGATATTTTTATCCGGGGACCATACGCCACTGATCAAGGAATAGTATTAATCTGAAAATACAGCATTGAAGGTTCCATGTGCATGCCATATTTGACATGTATCACCTGGATCTAGGCGGCGTGGGCAATTTGAAACATTTCAATTACTGCCCATGAACACGCTCAGTCAAACAGAACCAGCAATGTTTTAATATTGTTCATGTTTGGTGGGTTTCAAAGTTCCTTTTAAGGTAAGACCTGTGTTATGAATACCTATATCCAGAAGAGTATCCAAGGGAGGTAACTATAGTAGAAAATTAGGGTAGATTTCTGTCATGCAACAGGACCAGGGTTCAAATCCCACTGGAAGCTATTTTTTGTAAGCCTAGAGCTTAAATAATTGGCTGTTTTTTCCTGTGTAATTCTGTCATTGAATATAAAATTCTCATGATTTAAACTAAAATAAACAAAATAATCAAGATTAAAGGGGTTTTCGCTATCAGAATAGTGTTTATTCAAGTCATCAATTCGAAAATTTCTAAAACTGGACGGTAAACTTCTCTGAAATTTTGTTTAAATTTTGTTTAAGGTATATAGTTTAAAAATGGTAAAGTTTGGTATACTGCACCAATCAGGATTTTGCACAATTTTCATTAATTTAGTCTCGTGAAAAATAAAAAATGCATTTTTTAAATTTATTTGTTCATAAATGTCATTTTAAGATAAATTCTGTATTTATATATTATATCTTAAATTGGTTTAGTAAAATATAACATATTTTGGATAAACTGTAAAAAAATTAAGGTTGAATTTATCAATATCAAACAATTTTGTCACCGATTAAAGAATTTGGATACTTTCACGTTTTTTTCTCACTTTTTTAAATAAAAAAAGCTAAAAATCTCAAAAACTACACGCTGAAAATCATTAAAATTTTGCATACAAGTCAGTGGTATGAAGCAGTTGATAAAAATATAATCAGATGTTGGATTCTTAATAGTGCCTATTACAAAGGTCTTACCTTAAATATATAATTTGTACCTGATCTTTTGTTGTAGTTTTTGTATGTTGGGACAAGTGTGAAATTTCTGCAAATTTGAACCTGGTGACTGATCTAAGGAGGTAATCCCATGGGTTCTTAACTATCTCAAAACATTATCGGATGACTAGAAATGATTGCGGTACTGTTTTATTATTACAGACTAGATTTGATTGAGTCTGTTAATGGGAACATATGTAACACTGACCACGCTGCCTAGATTTAGCTTGAACGCATCACCATATTTACACAAGTAAACAGTACTAATTTTGATCCATCCCAAACGGGTTGATCCTTTAATGCAGTATTTTCAGAATAATAACAGTTAATGATCAGAAGCATATTGTCCCCAGATTTAAGAATAGGTTTTGCTCTGAACATGGAAACAATGAGATGATGAGCAGAATCGAATTTTAACAGGAATATAAATCCCGCATGTCAAATATCGATTGACATATCTAATTCAATTTTATATAATAGGATTTTAAAATGTTTATATCGTGCAACAACCATTATACTAGGTTGTCAGTTTCGTGCAATTTCAATATTCATTGTCAAAGGACTGTAAAGGTAGGATAACAAGCTTTGTCTTGTGTCATGCTTTTACTTAATATTTGAGACACCTTACTTAATATTATATCAATACATGCATATTGTTATTTTTCATTTTCTTTTTATACACCTTCTTATTTATGTTATTTAAGTAAATTGTTTTGAGTTTGTGCTAACAGAAGCAGAGATTGTTGAAAATATTGTTGATTTTGTAGTAATAATGTCAGTTACATTGCAGTTTAGTTCTGTTTTTTTGTTATTATTAACACATACCTATTTATTTATTAAGTTCTATAAAAGTAATTTTTATCTACCTCTTTGTATTCTATTTTCAATATGGGGTAAGTACAATTTATTAAAATCATTTGATTATATTTTAACAGGCAAATCTTAAAGTTGAATGCATTCTCATTAAGGTTTTGCAAACTGACCCCTTGGGTAGTGGAATGCAAAACAAAAAGTAAGTTTTCTTTTAGAAAGTTGAGATTTTTTTTTCGAAATAAAAATTAGACGATATCATTGCAAGCACTATTCTGTATAATTTACTTTGATGCGTTGGTATTTTAAAAGCTACTTAACAAGACTTATATAAAACCGTAGGTTAGATTTGAGTGACAGAAGATTGAAATAAAAAATAACAAGAAACGTCTGGAAAGATAAATGTGATCGTTACTTTTTAAATTCGTTGAAGTGCGAGAAGAACATAACACAGCCTCTGACTTGCAAATTATTATATAACTAAATAAGCATTATTATTTAAAGCAAAATTGAACATTAATAAAGTGTGAGATATGTACGATATAAACACGTAAGTAAATTTTGTGATAAAAAATATGTGATACAAAGTGATTATATGATGGCGTCGTGTTAAAGATAAGTAAGATATGCATACGTAGCATGACAGGTTGATCTAGTATATTTATAAGAAACAATGCTGATTAGATGAGTTAGTATGTTTGACAATACAAATAGATCTATACCATTTATTTTATGAGTATTTAGTTTTTAACTGATGTTAGATGAGATAGGGAACGAAATTGGAATTAAAAATTGAACCGTTGTAATTTTGTAACCTTACAGACGCGTTGGTAACACTGGTTACATTGCTAAAACTTTTCAAATTAAATAATGAAAGGAATTACATCAAGAAGTCAGCGCACTATGTGCTTATATAAATCCAACGGAAACACTACTTATTTTCATTCTGACGTGGTCATGTGGTTTCATGCTGTAACACTAGTTTCTTGAATGATACTTTATTAGATAAATTTAACAGTAAACTTGAAGTTACACGGTTACATAGGTTACAATGGTTATATGGTTAAAAAAGAAAACGATGTAGTACATGCTGGTTTCACTGGTTACATAGAAGTTACATGTGGTTACACGTGGTTACATAGGTTACAATGGTTATATGGTTAAAAAGGAAGACGATGTAGTACATGCTGGTTTCACTGGTTACACGGTTACATAGGTTACAATGGTTATATGCTTAAAAAGGAAGACGATGTAGTACATGCTGGTTTCACTGGTTACACGGTTACATAGGTTACAATGGTTATATGGTTAAAAAGGAAGACGATGTAGTACATGCTGGTTTCACTGGTTACACGGTTACATAGGTTACAATGGTTATATGGTTAAAAAGGAAGACGATGTAGTACATGCTGGTTTCACTGGTTACATAGAGGTTACATGTGGTTACACGTGGTTACAAAGGTATCTTGAAAGATATTTTATAAGATTTATTTCACAGTTAAGTTGTGGTTACATTGGTTACACTGGTTACAAGGTAAAAAATGAAGGTGAATTATTTTGGGCTAGTTTAACTCATTACAAAGTGGTTACATGTGGTTACACCGCTTATTAGGACAGTTTGACAAGATTAAAAAACTTGTTAAGTAACCAGTGCAACCAACGCTTCTGCTGGGTTACAAAATTAAAACGGTTCAATTTTTAAGATGTTAGGTTACAAAATTACAACGGTTCAATTTTTAAGACCAATTTCGTGCTCTAGATGATTCATTAACTTAAGAATCAACAGCAATATAGTTTTAGATAGTTCACAATATAAACATCTAATCGTCTGCAATAAGCAAATTCATGCTTAAAATGAAAGCACAATTATAGAAATTAACAATGTACTATAATCTTCTAATTGATACAAATGTTAAATACAATTCTCAGATAAGTCGCTCTATTCTGATAAGTGTCCTAGTTATGTACAACAACTTGTTTTCTTTTACATTACATTACAAAATAGGTCACATTGAATCGTCTTTCATAATAAGGTACATGTATGTCGAGAATTGTTTAATAGATTTGTTAATGCCAGTAAAAGGTATTCCTGACTTTGCTCCTTTAACCAAGAGGTCCGTAAAATTTTACCTTAAAAGTTTACCGGTAACGAATATGTATTTGGAGAACATAAGTTTGTGTCTTTAAAATTTAGGTCAAACTGTTACATACAGACTACAATTCATTATTTGAATCGATACATTGACTGTTGTTACCATTAGAATGCAAAACATAGTTCAATATGCGATTGGCTGTAACAACATAAATTAAAACTAGCACGTGAGTTGTATAAGAAGCCGTTGGTATCAGTATAATGCAAAACATATAGTGTCCTGACTTAAGTTATGAATTAAAACTAGTAAGTGAGCTGTATGAGTACCCTTTGTTATCATTATAACGCAAAACATTTAGTCTTCTGGCTTTAAAGTTTATTAATTAAATCTAGTTTGTGAGTTGTATGAGTATCCTCAGTAGTTATACACAGTAACCGAAATTCACCCCGATTGAGCAATAAGTATAAACTAATACATGTACTCATGAAGAGATGTAATTCGTAAGGAACTCTGCACATTTTGTTTCTATAATTATATTAAGGTGGGTATTATTCAAACGAGATCACTTTACTATCTATCTTGTTTTAACAAGTGGTAATGAACATTCAAATAGTGTATGTCATATACTTCTTTCGATACATTTTATGGTTCTTGTTTTAAAATAATTTATATTTAATAATTATATTGATGATGTTTCATATTGTTACAAACTCATATGTATTGATTTTGAGGAAGGGTGCATTTGTTTTATTTATATCCGTAGCTTGCGTTTCCACACCCATTCTGCATTGCGAATAATTATATACTTTTTAATGATTGGTTAAGTGTTGTTTTCCTACTCGGTTCAAAATTTACATCTATGAATCGAGCAATTTTATTGTAGGATAGAGAAATGCACGTGATTATCTGTATTACCCGGAGCAATGCGGCTACCTCGTTATTATAATAATGATATACATGTACATCTGATTTAAGTTCTTATATTCTGACAACTGCGTATACAAGGAATAACTTTTCTAGATTAAGAAATCAAGATATTGATTATAGCATTACGCAACAAAACGGATCAACCGTATACCCGCGACAGTTAATTTCAATTTGACTGATATTCAATACTTGTTCGACAATACTGATTTAAAGCTTTTAAATTAAAGTTTACAATTTTACAACTTTCTTATTTTGTGACAAGAAAAATCATTGTAATATATATTTTTGCTAAAATTTTCATTGTCAAATAACTTGATAGAACAGATATGTTTGGGAGAAAAATCGGTAGCAATCCTACTGTGTGCTTTCTCAATTCTCAGTGTTGTATTTTTCAGAGAGGGACCGTAAAGCAGGTGGATCCTTTAGGCTACGTCACAGTTGAATGGGATGGAGGTTTCGAATTTAAGATGAGAGCAGGAGCCGGAGGAATATTTGATGTGGAACTGATGAAAAAGTGATACCTTAATTACATTTCCATGGACAAATGTTCTAAAAATCGGTGTTAATCATTATGCATTTATCTGTTTAAGCATCGGAAATAAGTGTCTTCGGTTTACTTTTTAATCTGGACATTTTAATGTTAACTATATTTGGAAAGAAATTACATGTTATATTTAATCTTTTTATTATAAGTTAATAATATTGACAATATAATATTATTTTACCGCGCATTTCATGATACAATTTGTAAAAAGTGGGAATGTAAAATTTCTTTCTTGTTTTTAATTATATC
Organism: Corbicula japonica; assembly: GCA_038501625.1. Taxonomy (NCBI): domain Eukaryota; kingdom Metazoa; phylum Mollusca; class Bivalvia; order Venerida; family Cyrenidae; genus Corbicula; species Corbicula japonica. The sequence continues at coordinate 42,658 of JAZAYU010000688.1, read as the reverse complement.
TTAAAGTTGTTAATTAAACAAACCATAATTTAAAAGTAAAATATCTTACCAAGATATGTATAAATATGTACTAAATCTTCAGATTTATTTTTTTGTTACAAACATACTGCTCTTAATTTGAAAAGGGTCACTTTGTGGACTGTAATAATTATTGTTTATGTCTACATTTTGATCAGTTTATGATACATACAATTTTACTTTTATTATTTTTTGGTTAAACGGATGAATATGTAATCTGAGTTGAATTATTGAACTGCAACATGAATGTAAAATTATCTAAGCGGGAAAACGTAGAGACTTCAAAAAGTGGCCCTCAACAAGTGGTGATAGTATATTATTTTCATAACAACACAACAAGTGTTGGAGTTAGAGCTCAAGTGTGTTGAGATTAATTATCATTACTTCATATCAATTGACATTACTAAGATATTTAAACTTTAATTTATTTTAACTATGTTATAATTGTATAATTTATTGTTTGAGAAAGATTTTTTTATTTTCAATAGAGAAAAAGCGAGGTTTTATAGCACTCAAATATTTATTTGATTTGGATTTTTTTGCATTTAACCCTTTCCTCCATAGATACACCTTTATTGCATGGGCGAACAGTTTATATCCACCTTTATTGCATGGGCGAACAGTTTATATCCACCTTTATTGCATGGGCGAACAGTTTATATCCAACAGTTTATATCCACCTTTATTGCATGGGCGAACAGTTTATATCCACCTTTATTGCATGAGCGAACAGTTTATATCCACCTTTATTGCATGGGCGAACAGTTTATATCCACCTTTATTGCATGGGCGAACAGTTTATATCCACCTTTATTGCATGGGCGAACAGTTTATATCCACCTTTATTGCATGGGCGAACAGTTTATATCCACCTTTATTGCATGGGCGAACAGTTTATATCCACCTTTATTGCATGGGCGAACAGTTTATATCCACCTTTATTGCATGTATGCACATCTGTACCATCTGATCAGGATCTAAACTGTTTGCTTTTTGATTTATTAGGTTATTTCCGACCAAAATGTGACCAGTGCACATCATGATCAGATGGTATAGATATAACGGCTGATCTGGATCTACACTGGTCGCACATGCGTAAAAATGCGTATATATGAAGGAAAGGGTTAAAGGGTGTAGAAAAAGGAAAGTATTTGATAATCATGGAAAAGGTGATAAAACTGGAGAATGTTCCATTGGCATTCCATGAATGTATGCTATAAGCTTATACCGGTACATTTCATATTATGATAACATTCATTAATGTAAACATTTCTTCCTAAAATAATTTGTACTAAGTTATATAACCCTTTTCTCTATGTATACGACTTTATGGCACATTTCTGCCATCTGATCAGGATCTGCACTGTGCTGATTTTATTAATTTTATTAGGTTATTTCTTAACTAAAACTGAACAGTGTAGATCCTGATCAGACAGCACAGATGTGACGGCTGATTTGGCTCTATGCTGTTAACACATGTGATAAAATGCATTTATATGGAGTAATAGATTTAAGCTAAGTTGCTATATATACATGTATATAGTTAAGAACTATTCATCATGTTAATGTGACAGCAATTAATTTTCACTGTGATAGCTTTTTCACTCGGAAGACACAAATGTCCTAATTTAATGCGAATTAACTCCAAAGACACGAATTGCCTTTTTAATGGGAATAAAATTGAACAATTTGATTATTTACAAGACTTAAAGAACATTCTTGAACTAACAGTTTGAATTCTTGCAATTTCAAGAGCGTGATTTTCTTGAAGGTCTGTTTCACATTATTAACAGTTTGATAATATGTTGGAAAATCACAATATATTACACTACTAGTAGCGTAGTGGCTATTCTTTCTTGCACTGGAAAACCACTAAAAGCTAAAATCAGCCATGCATTGTTTATGATGTAAGTGCTTTAAAATTTGTATGGATTTATGATTGTACAATGGGAAAATCTTTTTTTTTAATTAAAAAATTGCATGAATTTATGTTTGTACAAAGTAATTTTATAAATTACTGATCTGGATAATGAAATTGCATGAATGTCTCCTTTTTAAGCTGATTAGTTCTTAAGATGTCATGTAATGAAAGTATGAACTTGTTTTCAGTTTGAACTGGTGGAAATATACTTCTTATACTTCTTAAAATTTGATAAGGGCCACTTTTCTAGGCTGTTACAGTAATTGTCATCAGGCTGTCAAGCTGTCATACTGTTTCCTACTTTTTAGTTTTGTTCCTACTTTTTCCTACATTAAAAAAAAACTCCTACTATTACTACTTTTTTGTCAGTTGGGCAAAAAAAAACGTTTTAAAGAATATTTGAAGAGTATATAAAGCAGTTCTTTCATATTTTCATCGGTTACGCTGTCGCGCTTTGATTAACTTTTGCATAGGAAAACTTAAGCCATTTTATGACTGTTTTGCTGTTTAAACTTCTCTCTGTGTTGGCAGTGGCGGTCTGACATGGGTGTTCGAGCCTCGACAGGATAAGTGCACCATGATATGTATAGTGTATATAAAAAATTATGAAGTCAAGACTCTGGTCAGACTATTACATATTCCTACTTTTGAGGAAGAAGTTACTACCTAATTATTACTACTTTTTTCCTACTTTTTGTGTCGAAAAGGTTCCTATTTTTTCCTTCTTTTTGAAGGTCACTTGACAGCCTGTGTCATTATTTAGGTAAACATTTTGAACAGTTTATGCTACATTTAGTTTTATTTGTATTATTTAATTGATAATATTGATGAATTATTCATCTGATTTGAATTATTGAAATGAAATTTAAACCAGGTAGGTGGCGTTACGTTTTGCAAAAAGTTGTCATGCATTTGTCGTATATTCGCCGTTCTGTGTAGTGGAATCGTGGCGACGCACTAAAATTTTATTTTTGAAATTGAGTTCCCGCCCTTTTGCTTAACAACGCTTTTAGATCATACTTTAATACGTCATTTATATCATTTAACTGACATGGTTTGTTGTGAACTTACGCTTGTTATTGGTGCAGTAATGACATAGATTGTTTTGAGTAATATTTATATCTACCAACTGCTTTTACCTAAATACTGTATAGTTAGGTGTTTGTTCTGTATTCAATAGACATTAACATAGTAATCGGGATAAAGAAGACTTATAGAGAAATGTTATCGTCTAGTTGGAGCAAGTTTGAGGTTGGTGCATCCTAGAACATGCTTTAAACCCCCAGTGGCAGATAAGGGGATTTTATACTATACTACCCAACGTTTGATTAGCATCATGCATAATTTTGTACATTTCTTTTGTTATATGACATTTTGTTTTATACATTGAGCTGCACTTGTCCGTATGTCCGTCCGTTAATACTTACATCCCCCGAGTCTTGTGGCATCAACTCCTCATTAACTATCAGGCGGATTTCTTTAAAACTTGCACAGTTGAACAAGCAGGATGTGTTTATAATCGAAGGAAAATATTTTTCTAGTTATGGCCCTTTGTTACAAATAATGTTGTAGCAGTGGGGGCATAAGTGTCCAGAGGACACAATCTAACTTTATTTGTTTTACGCACCCCAGTAGACAATTATAATTTTAACAACTGCAATGTGTTTTCAGTGTTTGTTTTGGATTTCAACTGAACGATGCTAATAATAATAATAATGGGTATGTTGAAAATTGTGAATAAAAAATCAGTTATTCTCAAAAACGTTATGGGTGTCTAAACGTACATCCGATAAATGCCTTCTAACCTTCACATTTGTCATAATTCAGTCATAAACATTTCAATTATTTCAAGTTAAAGGTATGTGAGAGTACTCTAGAAATGTCGGGTATGCAGCTTATGTTAAAACGTGAGGAAAATACAGGGTCAATCAGTTTGTACGACAGTCATATAGGGCTATACATGTATGTGAAATCGGGACATATGTGATGCATTACTAAATTATAACTAAATGTTAATGAAATATAATGTAGACTTAACAATCATGTGTGGTTGATGCTTTACAAACTTTGAGTAGTATAATCTTAGTTCTAGAATTAATTTTAAGAGTTAGACAATAACATAATGGTTAAACCACGAGCATAGCTGTAACTGAAGTTAAAGCTAGGTTTTATAAAGAAGGGAAATATACAAATCTAATTAAGTCAGTTAAAAACATCGAATCAGATGTACATGCATCATTTAAGTTCGCGAGGAGAATTTTCGCTCGGAAATTACAAATTGCATTTTCGCGTGGACTTTTCATAGTTACTGTAGTAAAATACATACATATGTGTAACGCTATTAAATGGTAAGCGTTCGTGAGGCCTTGCATAACCGTATTTTCCTAGCGCGAAATACGCAAGACTTTAACTCATTTGAATAATATGTCACTATAGTTAAAAAAGAAACAAATCTTCATCTTTTAAAATAGAAAAATGAACATCGAAAAATGTTTTAAGTCAAATCGCGATTGTTTAGATTTTACACATATTAAACATCATGTTACAATTAATGATGAATAATGACCAGTTGATCATAAGTGGTTAATTAGATGCATCATTTCAGTTTTATTTGGTAAACAGTCACTTGACAGATTTGAAATACAATAAGAAGGATATGCAATCAAACTTAATCACTTACACTTGAAACAAAACGCTTAGTTCGTCCGCATAAATTCACGGATGTCGCATTGTACAGCGAATTATTAGTGATTGTTAAAACGTGAATAAATAGCGAATCTTCACTTTCTATTAAGAGTACGTGTAAGTAACACACGGGAAGATGGTCAAACCTCAAGAATCAAGTGCATCGATAAAAGACGAAGAATACGGATATACAGAAGTACGGGAAGGGTCAATGGTTTATGATGAACCCGGATACATAAAGTGCGAAGGTGAGATTTTGCTGAGTTTTCTTTCGTTGGTGTTAAATTAAGTGCTACGTTAAATCCCGGAATGTTAAAAATGTACCGAGATCACAAATCTCCATTTCAGCCAATTTGATGCTCGAGATTTGTGATTGGTCTCCAAACGTATTTTTATGATTTTGGGTCCAGAACTTGTATCAGTTGCAGTACGGTTTCTTCTTAGTGTGGGATTGTATATCAGACCATGTTTCGGATAAAAACAACTTTATATAGTGAAGTTTAAAAAATAGACTTAGTACTATATTATAAAAAGGATGCGCAGCCGCCATTAATAAAACGGATATCCGGTAAGTTGACTGGTTTTAGCGGTGCATTGTACCCGTACCATACAAATAGGAACATAATGAGTGAGTTCGTTTTGCCAACACTAGAGTAGAGTAATATCGATCGGTGAATCGAACGCCAAGAACATAACACGAGTGCAGCGTAAGTAGGTCAAATTTTCACTCCCCAATTTTCCGCGAGTGAGCCAGAACAGTGACAGTGAAAATCATCCGTATCACTCTCGTCCGTTGATTCATCCATAAAAAGCAAACATGAAGCTATTGTGGCATCCATTTTAACACGAGATCATTGTTCTAGCTGTTTGTTTACATTTATTAGTGCAACCCGAATTTGCATGCGCAAATTGTAGTACGCATGTCAAAACTCGACACTAGTGTAGGCAAAACGAATTCACTCAATGAGAGCATTATCGTTCAGGATCTCTACGTGTATTGTACCCGTACCATACAAATAGGAACATAAAGAAAGCAAAAACTTTCAGGATCTCTACGTGTATTGCGGATGCTCAGGATCTCTACGTGTATTGCGGATGCTCAGGATCTCTACGTGTATTGCGGATGCTCAGGATCTCTACGTGTAAAGCGGATGCTCAGGATCTCTACGTGTATTGCGCATGCTCAGGATCTCTACGAGTATAGCGGATGCTCAGGATTTTTACGTGTATTGCGCATGCTCAGGATCTACGTGTACAGTGGATGCTCAGGATCTCTACGTGTATTGCGGATGCTATTATGATTGAAAAAGATGAAAATGGAACTTTGAAAGCCACAGAACACTTTTTGTCTTGGACAATCCAAGTCAAATCTTGAAAAAAACTTTATAATTTTAGCAGCCCGTGAGACGATATTGTTTTTAATCATAGTAATAATAACATTATTTTGCTAAAACTCTGCAACATAGTTAGATATTAGTCGTGGGAAAAATAAAAGTTATATGGAAGTGGTTTCCAACTTTCCAACTTTTATCTACATATGCATAAGTCCAAAACGATGTGGGCAACACCAGAATTACGTGCAAGATTATCAGTTTCTAATTTTATTACAAAAACAATCATTATTTTGGGAAAAGGCTTAGGTATACTTTAAAAATAGAAAGAAAACATACTAGAATACATAAAACCATTTTATTATATTTTTTGTAATCATGACAAAATTAGCTATCACTTAATACGCATTATATTTCAGTTATAAGCATTTTATAGAAAGACCTTGAAGTGTCAAAGAATCTTTCTTGTGTAAACGTTAACAAGTATACAAAGTGATGCATTTGACATACTTATGAACAAATACTTAGTTCTTTATAAACATTTAATAGTACATCGCTTATCATAAACAATCGTATGAAGCGTAACGTAAAGTCAAGTTTAGAGTACCAAAAGTACATTAAATCAGTACGCTCGTATAATGAATACATTAACTTAAATTAAAAACTAAACGGGCACTGCTAAAGTCAACACTCAAATTAATACAAACAAATTCTGTAATTTTTTTTGCGTTCCTTTGAATTAGTTCAATGTCTTAACCCATAATTTGAAAAGTGTTTTTTTTTAATTTGTTACGTTTTCTCTTTGGATTAAATAGATAAATGTAAGCATACTAGGTCATGTTCTAGTGTAATACACACACCAAAAACTCTAATTGGTCACTTTTTGTCCGCATTATTTATTAGAAATACATTGACTTATATCGTTATTTGTAATCAGTTGCCAAAACAGTATTCATTTTATGCTTTTATCTTGCAATAATTGATTTTGGAACACATTAAGCGAGTGTTATCATAAATGTTGCTTAAACTGCATTTTATGAAACAAGTCATGATACTTGCTTCAAAATTCAAATTGTAAAAATGTTATTTGAAAAGTAAAATATGAAATGTGAAAAACATTTCTATCAACTTCCATTTTCAATGTTTTTAATTATTTTAATTTTTAAGGAAGCAAACCTAAATGATTTATCACATATGAAAATGATGTCAATACTTTCATATTAAATACGTAAAAATGTTGTATTATCACTCATTTAAACCCCCAGAGGCATTATTTTGCCACTGTCCGTCCCCAGGCGGTTACCCCTCGGGTTCTCAATGTCGTAATTGTGTGCCTAGTATTTGAAACTGGTCGTTTTATAACCATGCTGTTCCTCCTCTCTACTTTTCGGCTGTGCGTGGAGGCTGTGTCTGTAGGTTGTAGCCATTCCTGATATGCATATTTCACCTTTTCTTTTAAGATGCAAAGGCTAAAACAAAGAACACGCAAGTCCATCCGGCCGGAGACAATATTGTTCAAGACCAGAAAGAACGCTATGAAAAACTTCAACATCTTGACAGAAGTCAAAACACCGGCTACTCATACTTACCCTCTGTGTTTAGAGGTATAGGCAGTCGTAATAAAACTCAAGAAGCTGCTTGCAAGGAACCCGCCAGTTCAAACATAACCCAAGGTTACCACCACATGAATAACGGTGGCGAAGCTATAGTAAGTGGTAAACATATAAAAAGGTGAAATATTATCAGGAATCGCCACATTCAGAAAAACAGCCTCCCCACACAGTCAAGAAGAAGAGAGGGAGAGAGCATGGTTAACAAAATAATCAGTTTTAAAAGAGACACCACTAACAATTAACAAAAATGAGAACCCGAGGGGTTTCCGCCTTGGAACGGTCAGTGGCAAATCAAATTGCCACTGGGGGTCTAAACCAGGTTCAAGGGTACACCATCCTCACACTTGCCCCAACAGATTCTCATATCACAAAACAAATACAAGTTGTCTTGGTGAAACCACTCCAACCCACTTATCGGCTCAACAATGTTGCATGCAAAAGCACACAAACATATAAAACATAAGAATCTTATAGGATTGCAAAGCCAAAGGGCGGGTACAAAATGATCTTAACGAGACCAGAGCTCCTGGAGTAAAATCAGCAAGAACACGATGACAGGGATAAAAGAAACAAATCGAGCTTCTAGGTTCTTTTAAGAAAAGATTTCCCAATAAACCTTCATAAACTCTTTAACCCCTGCCACCGTCGTGCAACCAAAGAGGTAAGCATAATGATCAACTGTAGAAGGGTTAATCACCAGACATACAGAGCGCTGTAAAATATCATGTTGGTAACATTTCTTTTTAAATTTACAGATGGTTTGTATAAACGAGAAAAGCCCAATAAGTAAACACAGATATCAAACCAGCGACACTTTGGATACAGTTAGATCTAATGTGGGAATAGACACCGACTACTTAAAACCTGTAAGTGAAAGAAAATCTCAAGGCATTGGTGCAGAAAGTCAAACATATAGTGATGACATGATCGTACAAACAAACCAAGATTTAACCAGAAGGAAAGTATTGTTATACGTTCTTATAGGAGTTCTGTATGCTGCGGTTCTTGTGCTGGCTATTCTTATCGGAGTAGTCATACAAAATGTTCAAGATTCAAAGACTTCGGACGTTAACCATACTAAAGGTAGGTTAGCTCAGTTTGAAGCATTATTTTGAGAATAGGAATTTTTGGTGAATGGCATATTACATCATTTTATCCACAACAGTTTGCACATGAGTTTATATCTCGTTGATTGTTAACAACAGGACATATCATCATCATAAATCATGATATTAATCTTCTAGACTTTGATATGCATATTTGTTTTGAGTCCGATTGAATGATGTAAATTGATATAAAGAAACATAAAGGATCGATGAAATGGGAACTTTGAAAGTCACAAAACACGATGAATATGAAAATATTGCAGACTGTTTGATTAACCCTGATCTTGTTCGGTAATCGGAATGCACATTACTGCCCAAGCCGAAGATCGAGTGCATCTCAATATTAACACCAGTTTTAACCATAAGCAAGAAAACAATGGGCGGAACTAGATACTTTTTGTAGCATTGTTTGTTCTATGTGGCGGCCGTTAAAAGTCTCCCAGTATTTTCAATAATTAGCTTTTCTTAATTCCTTTCTTATCTGTTTATATATAAGTCGCGAATTGCTATAATTGCTAAATGTATTTGCTTCATATTAATGTTCTAGGTGGGAGTAAATATTCTTTGCTCCTTTAATGTAAATTATTAATCTTTTGGCCAGAAAAGGCCTTGTTTTTTCTGCTTTTCAAGAGGTAAACACATGAACATTTTTGGCGTAAAAGGTTAACTTTAAAAGTGACACTGCTTTATGAAATGTATGTATTGGATTTGCGCTAAAAGATGCTGTACTAAAATAGATGAAAAGGGAACTTTGAAAGCCACCGAACACGACAAATATGAAAGTACTGCAGGCTCGGTTTGATTGAGCCTGTTCATGGGCAGTAATGGAAATGCTTATTACTGCCCACGCCGCCTAGCCCCGGGTTGAGCGCAACTCAGTAATTTCACCATTAAATAGTACAATTTCGATCCATCCCAAACGATGGTATGCATATGGCGGTGAACATGGAACCTTCAATGAGGTATTTTCAGATTAATACCATTCCATGTTCAGCGGCGTATGGTCCCCAGATAAAATAATGGGTTTGCCCTAAACGAGAAAACAATGGGCGGAACTAAACAGAATAGAATTTCGACAGGGGATCTTAGAATACAAATCCTGCATATCACAGACTACGCCAAAGGCAAAATTTAAAAAGCAGGAAGTATATCCTTGGGGGTGATTGGACAATATCCAAATCAATATTGGCTGGGATATTGAAACAACCTATTTATAAACTGGCCGAAATATTAAAACAAAGGAATTTTAGAAGTACTATAAACATAGTACATAAGTATCGTGCTCAACGACCTTCAAAGGACGTAACTGATAACAGCACTGATTGAATGTACGGGGAGACTTTTTACAGCCGCCACACGGCACAAACAACGCTACTGTGATATTGAAATAGATGAAAGGGGAACTTTGAAAGCCACCGAACACGACAAATATAGAAAGTTTAAAAGTTTTCATGCAGATAAAAGTAACGTATGTAAAGAATTAAAATTAAAGGTCAAAAGTTTAATTTTATTATCATGATTATGCCAATGGTAATTAAACGACAATACTTGTCCTTAAATTCTGCCTTGCCAGATGCATCTTTTAACTACCTGCTTTCGTAAAATTCACGGATAACAGAAAAATGAGAAAAAAGGATCTTTGCTTTCTGTACTGTTGTCCGTATCATTCATTAAGTTTCAAATTGGTAATCAATGAACTATTTCTAACCTTGTCATTAGCTTTGTAACTTTTTTACGTGTATTTTTGTTGATAAACAGCATAGATTGGCATCGCCAGCAAATCAGAAAATGAAAACGAATTTTATGTCATATGTTTATTTTTTCATAAAATGACTCGAATATTTTTATATATTGTATGACTTCTCAGCATAAAGAACTCCTCTAAGAACATATACCAGAGTACAGAAAATGATGTAATATAATTTTCATTCTAAATGATATACAGTCAAACCTGTCTTAAGCAGCCACCCAAGGGAGTGACAAAAAGTGGCTGTTCTACACAGGTGGCTGTTAAAGACAAGTAAAAATTAGAACAAAATGTCAGTTTAGGAACTATTCAAACTGGCTGTTTAAGACAGGTGGTTGCTATTAGCAGGTGGCTGCTAAGGCAGGTTGAACTGTATACTTCTTTACTTTCAGTTCAGAACCATGTGTCCTTTATGGCAGCACTTTCTACGAACGTAACTGATCCAGCCATTGACTTCACTATTGTATTCGACAAGATGTATACCAGCGACGGTCAGGGATACAGTCATCACTCCGGGAGATTCACAGCCCCATTCAGTGGCGTTTACTCGTTTAATCTTGTCGCTTCTTCCCCAACAAAGACTGTTACAGACTTGGTAAAGATTATAACCGTTTAGACATTTTAGGCGGCGTAGACAGTAATATGCTTTTACATAACTGGCAACAATTAGGCTTTATCAACCCGTTCTTTTATATATTAATATTGTTGTGTTACGCTAGCTTTCAAAGTTCCCGTTTCATATATTTTAAAGCGAAACCCTTTTCAAATCCCCAGTTGACCGCTTTAGAACTTGATATTTCAAAACAACCCGACCTTTGGCTGAATTGTGCATAGTATCGTAAGCATAAACCGCAGTACATCGAAAATACTCAACATGCATTAGAGAATAGCCTACTGTGAGCATAAAATCTTCTTATTGAAGCCATATTCATTAGAACTACATGTAGTTGTAAGTTATTGATTTTATACCAATTATTTCAGAGCTTATCATAGTAGTTGTAATGTCAACGAAGATATTATTTTAGTATCAAAATAATGCAGGTGGCATCGAAAACCTTTTTCAAATCCTCAAGTAAATCTGAATTGTCATTATTTTCCAATGGCAAGTTGTTGTCACAATCCCACATAACAGGTTCGTCGTAAACCAACGGTTAATTCTTTTACATTACAATTACTTCATATTCACAATTAAACGAAGATAATATGCATAATTTTGGAAAATTATGCCTGAGTGCGATCCGTAATCTTTTCTTCATTGCCCGTTGAGTTCCCGAGCAATTTAAATCATCTCCATTTTACCAATCAAATTAGCATTATTTTGACATTAATAACGGTGCTTGAGTTTGTTTTGGCAACGCTTCGAATTGGTTAACAAGGTAAGTTAATTGGAAAGCAGGTTTACTACATACTCAGACAATCGGCTTAAGGCATTTCATAATCGAAAAACCAACGTATGCCTAAAGCCAATTAGTTTCCGACGATGAAATACTAGTTAGTGATATATTTTTGTTCTATCTGCTCAAATAAAAGTCTTTATTTTAAAAAGAACGTTTTTCTTTACAGTTGCATTTGTTCGTAATGAAGAATTCAGAGCAGATTGGCTACATATTTCTGGACAATAACTCCTTCCACTGGTTGCAGAGGTCAATCAGTGTAGTTACTTCCCTTTCAGTGGGAGACCAAGTTTATGTGAAGATAGGGAGAAAACAAGGAGTAAGCATAGTTGCGGGGGACCGTTTTCATACAGTCTTCAGCGGGTTTCTCATTCACGAAATATAACCATGTGAACTGTTGAAAACGTGAGAAAATATTCTATTTCTAAAATCGAAGAATGCGGACTACTGGGGGTGCACAACAATCGTCCTTTCAAATGTTGCAGACTGCTTTGCGACCAAATCTAGTTATTTGACCAATATAATGCAAGAGGTACAGAGAATAAGAATACAAAGACGCAATGATACGAAACTGACGGAGTATATTTTTGTTAAATCCAAACACAATTTACGAACATTTGGTAAACACATTGTTTACTTTTTATTGCGAACTGTTTACTGGAAACTATTAAACACCATATTGATCTGTATCCTTGGTTGTTAAAAATTTAAGTACATAATGAAATTGTGAAAACAAAAACGTTGCTCGCCGAATGTGAAATAAAAGCAAATAAGAGTGTTACCTTACAGAAAAAAATACCTTTATTTAATCGTGTCGTTTTGACCAATAAAGTACAATAAATGTCATTAGAGACAGACGGGAAAATATCATTTCGTCTAAATATTTCACTGTATAAAGCTTTGGCCAAACAGTAAGCAATTCCGTTGACAATTATCAATCAGCATTCAACTTACTAAGTATGAACTCTTTTTAAATAGATGAAAAGGGAACTTTGAAAATCACCGAACACGACAAATATGAAAATACTGCAGGCTCGGTTTGAATGAGCCTATTCATGGACAGTAATGGGATTGCATATTACTGCCCACGCCGCCTAGCCCCGGGTTGAGCGCATTTCAATATTTACACAAATAAACAGTACAATTTTGATCCATCCCAAACGATGGTATGCATATGGCGGTGAACATGGAACCTTCAATGAGGTATTTTCAGATTAATACCACTCCATGTTCAGCGGCGTATGGTCACTAGATAAAAGAATGGGTTTGCCCTAAACGAGAAAACAATGGGCGGAACTAAACAGAATAGAATTTAGAAAGGGGATCTTAGAACATAAATCCTGCGTATCACAGACAACGCCAAAGGCAAAATTTAAAAAGCAGGAAGTATATCCTTGGGGTGATTGGACAATATCCAAAACCTTATTAGATTGGATATTGAAACCACCTATGTTTAAACTGGCCAAAATATAAAACACAAAATTAATTTTAAAAGTACTATTAACTTTGTACATAAGTATCGTGCTCAACGACCTTCAAAGGACGTAACTGAAAACAGCACTGATTGAATGTACGGGGAGACTTTTTACAGCCGCCACACGGCACAAACAACGCTACTGTGATATTGAAATAGATGAAAAGGGAACTTTGAAAACCACCGAACACGACAAATATGAAAATACTGCAGGCTCGGTTTGATTGAGCCTATACATGGACAGTAATGGGATTGCATATTACTGCCCACGCCGCCTAGCCCCGGGTTGAGCGCAACTCAATATTTACACAAATAAAATAAGCGACACTTACATAATCTTTATCGATTATTTTGTATTTCACTTAAGTTTGTTACCAAGTCTCAAGTTATCGAATCACAATTTTCCTCAGTTGCAGTTTAAAATTACCAAGATATTTCTCCAACGGTATTTGTGAAGTTGATTTATAAACTAAAAAAGTCAATGTTAGTTAACCATATTATGCGTTAAACCATCTGTAAAAGAAAGATTAACGCCCTGATATTCTACAGCGATCTGCATGCTTGGTGATTAACCCATCTACAGTTGATCGTGATGCGTACTGCTTTGGTTGCACGACAGTGGCAGGGGTTTGATAGTTATGAAGGTTTATCAGGAGTCTTCATAAAGAATCTAGAAGCTATTAATGTTTGTTTTTCCATTTCATTGTGTTCTTGCTGATTTAAATCCTGTGGATTTGGTCTCACCTACCTAATGTCACCTACCTTATTGCATGACAATGACAGTTACTTCTTATGAATTATACGTTTGTTTGTTGTTGCCAGTGTGAGGTTGGTGCACTGACCTTTCCAGGAAAAGGAGGTAACTCCAAGGATTCTCATTTTCGTTAATTGATTGTAGTGTCTTAGTTGAAATGGATCATCTAATAAAACCATGTTCTTTGTCAAAGGTTATAAAACTGAGCATGAAAACCAGTCTCTAATCTTAAGCATCTGATTTGCTGAAATGGCGACTGGTCAGATGCTTGAGATTTGAGACTGGTTTCCAGTCTCAGGTTTATAACCTTCAGCCCAACTCTCTTTTCCGCTACACATTTTGGTTGTATAAGGCTGCTTTTTGATCATTTTAGAACACGTTTAATGACTTCACGAGGACAGTTTGATGCGCTTCAGAGACTTCAAATAAATTGTTTTATTATATACGCATGAATGGTTTTATCATTGAGCGGATTAAATTCGCAAAAAACAGGTTCCGGTTTATCTTTGCGAATCCGGTTTATTCGCAAACTCAGCTACCCGAAATATTGGTCCTATCGGCAATATTTGATTATATAATGATAGAATAGGTGAAGCTGATAAATAATTGGCTCTTTAGATCGTTCTATTTATTAAAATGACCTTGTGGGATGACTTGAAATCGAAAAAATCCCATGGGAGTTTTGAAAATCCCATGGTATTTTTGAGCTCCCATGGGAGCTCCCATGGGATTTTTCTCCCATTATCTGGAAAATGGGAGAAAAAAATCATGGGATTTTTTTAGATTTTTTTATTTTGTCATATTTTGTGTTCTTTTGCATAAATGATATGTAAGGACACATAAAATCTTCATTTGCGCTCAAAATGGCATTTTATAAAAAATCCCATGGGATTTTTCAGCCATAAAAAAATGGGAGAAAACTCCCATGGTAAAAAACACCCATTTTAAAATGGTAGAAAATAACAACCAAAAAATCAATAGAATTTATTTTAGATTTTACAAAATGTAAACATTAGAACTATTTTTCTAAGTAACAGAACAGTTTTGGACATCAAAATGTAGCTGAGCGACACGAATATTTTTGTGTTATATTTGATATCTAGATGAGTGAATTCGTGTGTAGCTTTATTTCAATGTAATATGTAGCTGAATAAATATTTTAAAAAATCATATTTCCAATGTTTGCTTATGTATATAGTGCCACGAATAATTTCTCCCATTTAAGTGTGAGATTTTACTCCCATTTTGAAATGGGATTTTTCTCCCATTTTGAAATGGGATTTTTCTCCAATTTTGAAATAGGATTTTTTTCCCATTTTCAAATGGGATTTTTCTCCCACTTAGAAATGGGATTTTTTTCTCCCATTTTGTCCTATGATGAATGGGATTTGTTTCTGGCATACAGGTATGCAATACGAAGACATATGTTCCGATTTTCTGCCGAACATAGGAAATCAGCTGTTTTTCAAAACAAAAAATGTGGTTGTCGAATTATCACGGAAAACAAACACAGAGCGACGGTGCAGCGAGATGGGAGAGGTTGCTCACAACAATGGCGCACTTAAAGGCTCGTAAGTTAATTGAAAGTGCACCTATAAAATAATACTGGTGTATCTGTAAATTAATGCTTTGGGCGTATAAATTTACGCGATGGACGTATAAATTTACCGGTACATCTTTAAAATACCGGTGCACCGGCATTTCAAATAGCGCTGCAATTTCACTTGTATACGTCCATCGTATATACATTGTATTTATACGACCGTCGCTAAAATTACTTACGCGCCTACATTTCGATTTTGGCTTTTTCGCTATTTATACCCATGTTAATGATAGTCAATCAAAATTTGCCTTACATTCGCCATTTTAAATTCTTGCAGTGTTGACAATTTGTTGAAAAAAATGATGTGAATCTTTAATTGGTTTAAAAATGCTTACACTATTTATTTACTTCTAAAATATTAAATAAATATATGCTAACAATTTTAAAAGCACAACAATAAGAATAAAATAAAAAGTAACTGGTTTAATTTAAAACAATTGTTAGAAACAAGGGTTTTGAATGGTTGATCATTTTCATATTTCCGTTGCACTTGTAAACTAGCATGGCATCGGTAATTTATGCGCCGAGCGAATACAATTTATACGACGGACATATATTTTTGTAGGTCCACCGCTATTTTTGCATGTTCACCATCAATTTTCAAAAATGGTACACCGCTAATTTACAGGTGCACCAGTTAATTTATAAGTTGGACGCCTACATTTATATGAGCACCAACACTTGTTACCTTTTTAGCCTTTTCGTACGCCATACACAACCGCCCTCGGGCTTTCACGCCCCGGCCCGCTCAGCCGTGAATTATTCTCAAAAGACTGACACGTGCATGTAAATGTTGTCCGTAGTGTTGTTTTTTGTATAGGTCCATGATATAGTGTCATACATTAATCTAGAAAAATGAAATCTGACTATAGCTATCATCACTTTTATATGCCAATATACACACATTTTAATTAAATATCAAGTAATACTTGTTTATGCATGAAATGATTGAAAGTTGGAAGGCGAAAACAATATGTACTAAAACACTAAGCAACATGAAGTTCGTCAAATGAACGTTTACCATTTGTGATGTGTAATTCACAGAATGCTGCGGACTAGAATTTTATGCAGTTTACGTAAATTTAAATCGATTAACCATGCACAGTATCTTAGAAAAAAATACTTTTTCCGATCCGCCAATGTCATCTTAGCCGAACCCAACCAAAGAAAGTGAAGTTTTTTAATGTTCCCGTTAGGAGGTGAAATATTTTCACTTACAATTACACTACGTAAAACACTTGGCAAATTAATTTCGAAATAGGCCCGAATTCGGACAGTTCAATGGCGCGAACATGTCAATAAAAGCTGCGAAGATTTCTCCATTATTTTGATCTTTGAATGTTTGAGCCAGTGACCACTATCTTAGCCTATTCCATGTACACTGTATCTGTAAACAGTTAATGGGCCGTTAGTTTCTTATGCTGAAGGCTTTTCGGAGGCGAATCTTTGAGTTTAACTGCAACTTAATACCAAAGAGATTCATAGGGTAGACCTCTCGCAATGCACACGGATATTAAACTGCGTCACTTTGTGGTAAACCCAATAGTTAGGATTTTAGGGATTGCCTTTTACATGCCAATCACTACAACAATGTCACATGTCATTGAATTTTCTAACTATACTAGACAGGCACGTGTAAGAAATATATTTACACACTAGATGTTATTAATTATGTTTTTACTTGATCAAGGCAAATATTTATATGACAGAACAAATTGTCAGCAAAAACCTTTCTAAAGAAAACTGGCGATTTCGCTAAACGAAAGTATATTTCCATTTTACCCTAAGCTACAGTCGTATTCCAACGGATTTGACGTAAAAATTACTTTTATTTCACATAACATTTCACACTTACAATGCCGGTACAGTTTTTTATGTATGTGAATGTATTGGAAAAAATGACATTAAAACCGAAAAATATGAAATCTTTTCATGGGATTCGAACACACAACCCTTATGTCATACTACCAGAAATCAGAAGCGTTACTGCCACGGCCATGAAATCTTTTGTTACGGGTCTGTACACTTTCAGCATAATGAGCCATGATGGGAATATCTAACATCCCTATTTTGTGGAATATTCCAAAAATCTATAAATACAAAGGTACGTTCACGGCTCAATGCGTAAAATCGGACTATAGTAAATAATAAAAAATAAAACTACCTTATTCTCGATTTCGAAATTACCTCTTTATCCCGTTTTACGGTACCGATCGTACTTCGGTCAGAGTGGTTGCCGATAATGGCGGTGTAGAGTGTATTGAGAAAACCGTGTTATACAACGGTAAATGTTGAAATTAGCGAAAACTTTTAAATGATTTCATTTCCTTTAGCAATATATTGTAACTAGTCATACAGATTATGTAATGCTGGGACTTGAATGTAAAATTTTCTCGTCCTATATCAACCTTTACGGACAAAGCTAACGCAGCTATCCTAATCCTTGACCGAGAAAACTGATAAAGTAACATAAAACGAAATTATTTTTGGTGTCAATCAATATATTTCAACATATGCAATAACTTTCTACTGATAATTTTGATGAATTCAATAAACATTTTAAAATACGATTAATTTTACGCATAGCTGCTATGTTGTCATACATACGCGTACCCGCCCCCCCCCCCCCCCCCCCCCTCCCCCTCACCGATTGTACAGAAATATCGACTTCCGTTGTTTAGACTCTAATTTCGAAATGGTCAATATAACACAATATAAATATTTTGCTTTAACTCTACATGATATCTGTTTTCATTTAACGAGTTTACGTGCACGTCGGCTGGGCGGTTGGCTGTATTGTTTATTCACTTCTTACCGATGCAGCGTCACCGTGCCCAATCGTTACCTTGCGAAAACGGCAAAGTCGCGTCGGATCCCGGAATATCCGGTGAGTATTTTGTTGATTTTTGTCAGAAAATCGTTGTTTTTATATACTTAAAAACATTTTCAGAGAAAACAACCTAGTGCAGGATGATCTCCTAGGAATAGCCTACAATGCTCACTAGTCGATTTCCTCTACATTTCTATCGTTTTCTCATTCATTCGGTGAAATCTACGAAATTTGCTGAAAAAGTCGACAGTGGGTCCGGAAAACTCATGTTTCAAACATCTTCTCATACATGTATTCGCCTTTCCATGAATTAATCTAGTAACTGGCCTCTCATGTACCCGATACAAAACTTGTTTAACATTTCGGAAGTCGCGGCTGGTAGACAGGGGTCATTTTATGCCAGACTTTTGGGGTAACGTAGGGTAACACGGAAATCAACTTTCGTTTTGGGGAGACGCCGGGACCCCGGAATAAAAGTTTCAGCCTAAATTGTGATCGTTTATTTCTTTGCCGACCTTATTATTGTTTGGATTCACTAAGATGTTAGCCCTGATCAAGTGTGGATGTTTTTTTTATTTTATTGTTGTTTATTAAAATAACGTCGTGCCGTTTATCAATGTACACTGTATATACATGCATAGTTATTTTTCGTGTTGGCGCTTGGTTCACTCAATTCTTCTTAAACGTGGATTTGAAATATAAGAATTACTAAGTATTTTATCTGCTTTGAACAAGTCATTGTCTAGTCTTTTATATCTTTCAAGAAGGGGCCAGGAAAATATATTTTGTATCTTAATCGCAAGATATAGCTTTCATGGGCGCATAGAGTAGCTTTCACATGCGCACGTTTTTACTTCCACGTTCTGGCGTAGCAGCCGTTACGTGCTCTCGTAGAAGCATCAATGTTCACTAAAAGTATACTTTACGAGCTCAATAAGTAACCTTCAAAGTAGCCCGTTAACCAAGAAGCGAAGGCCAATTACTGTGCCAACCAATCTGGATCTATACCGGTCATATATACCATACAAGTCGTATATATGAAGTGAAGGGTTATAAGGGTGACGCTAAAATGAAAAAATGCAAGATTTTATAGTAAAACAGACTTAACGATAGGTACTTTTCGTAATTTTACAAGAAATTATTAGCGCTTATACCTCTGATAAAATTCATGTTAGGTATTAAAATTTTAAATTCTAAAATTTATTTGCTTGTTTGTTTATATAGAAACATTTGAATTACTACTTAAAACTAAAATCTATCCCTACGTTAATCATTATCTTTGTCTTCGGCTGACATAATATAAATTCGTTTACAACAGTTACTACATTTTAGAAAATTTGCAATGGAAGTAAAAGTCAGAATTTAGCATCTGGTCTCTCAAATAATCGAGTTTAAAGAACATGCCGTGTGATGCAAGAGCATGCTCGTTTTCTTTGGGATATAAGATTATACTTCTAAATGAACTGATCACGGCGATAAGAATACCTGGCGGGGCGTAACCAGTCATAGTCACGAGACAGTAAGCATCCGGTACCTTTGAGACTCGGTGACAATATTTATCAAATTGCCCCTTTTTAAAAGATTCAGCGATCGGAAAAAAAGAAATTGAATAAAGGAATGATGCTAAAAAGAAGTCAAATATTTTGTATTCATTGATCGATGAATAATATAACGCCGCCAATATAGTTCTTTTGCTGTGGGAGAAGCGCCAGACGCGTAATCAAAGTAAATGTATATCATCATCTGCTCGCAACACTTGTGTTGTTGTTGTTGCTGCTGCTGTGTTTAGTTATTAAATAATAAATTGTGTCATACTCATAAGTATACGCATGCCTATATACTGAAACCATTAAAGACACAAACATTTCAATTAGTGCGATTAATTAGGATGATACCTATAAATTACTTCTTAACAACAACATCATCAACATTATCAACAACAACAACAACAGCAACAACCCTTATTTTTCAAGATAACAAAGAAAAATAGACAGGTAATAATATAATAGCGAGTTCTACTGTTAAGTAAATAGTAAAATGGGAACTTGTTTTTACCAACACAGCATACACAAATTAAAAAAGGGTTAACTGCTTATGAAGAAGAAATATAAATACACATAAATAAAATAATATTAACCTGTTTAAAAGACATCTTATATTTTCAGTTAACACACTGGGATGTACAAATGTATTTCAATGTAATTTTATCCGGAATCTCAGGAAGATCATCATCATCATCATCATCATCATCATCATCATCATCATCATCATCATCATCATCATCATCATCATCATCATCATCATCATCATCATCATCATCATCATCATCATCATCATCATCATCATCATCATCATCATCATCATCATCATCATCATCATCACAGTCATAGTGTACAGCAGAAACAATACAATAAAACAACAACATCATCATCGTCGTCGTCGTCATTATCATTGACATAATTAGACAAAATCCGGACAAAATCTCCGGATTATTAAAGAAAAAGTTTTGGCAGGCCTGCAACAATGAAAACATAATATACAAGATTTTTATTAAAACGCAAACCGAACAGAACCGATGTATATTAACGTAATGTACTGTCGTATTCGTAAAAAGAACGTGCATTTATTCTTATAATTATTATGAACATGCGAGCTGTTCTGATGTATCATGGCACAAAGAAGAACAGAATTTTTAATGGGGGCCTACCGATAGTCAGATAATCGTCATCGTCATTTTGAAATCGTTTCCAGCTTCACACATATTAAATGGACGAAATGGTATTTTGTCAAATGGAACTGCATTGTTGTAAATCTTTTCATTTTTTGAATTAAATAGTTTCAACGTTGTGATAAATCATCATCATCATCATCATCATCATCATCATCATCATCATCATCATCATCATCATCATCATCATCATCATCATCATCATCATCATCATCATCATCATCATCATCATCGTCGTCGTCATCGTCGTCGTCTTCGTCGTCGTCATCATCATCATCATCATCATCATCATCATCATCATCATCATCATCATCATCATCATCATCATCATCATCATCATCATCATCATCATCATCATCATCATCATCAACAACATCAACAACAACAACATCATCACCACCATCATCATCATTATGATGATAATGATTATCGTGATGACTATTATGCCAGGCATAGAATCTGCGTATTATACAGATGTTGAACAAAATATGATTGTTTAAAAGGTAGTTGTTGTTTTCCAGCTGTAATGTCTTCCTTTCCAATTTCACGCTTACAAATGGCTGTAGAATAGTTCATTTTCGTTTGGCCAGCGTGTGATTTTCAACAGTGCTCAGTCACTTATAAAAAGTGACAAAACAAAATACCAAGATTTAATCTTTCAAATGGCCCTTAAAAGTTTCACTTGTTATGAAAGATTAATGTCATGTCCGTCCCTCAAGCGTTTGTTTCCTTTTATGCTTGTTTTTTTTCCATGCTGAATCTATATGCAGCAATTTGATTTTGCAATTGTTGTTGTTGTTGTTGCGTCAACATTTTGCGTGCGTTTTTCTGTGCCTTCAGAATGTAGACACATGCTAGAGCCAAGGAAAAATATCACATCTTTTGTAACATTTTCGTTTTATGCACATTCCATTTTCAACAAAGTAAAAATTTATATACAAAATATTAGTTCAACAGTGATTAAGTATGATAGCGTCAGAGCCCCTCAGTCGCTTTAAAAAATAGAGTAACAAAACAAAATCCCAAAAATCTGATGCTTACAAATTACTGAAGTAACGTTAAGGTAATTTAAAAAAGCAGTTTAAAATTTAACATATACGTATTATGTCCGTCCTTAAAACATCCGTTTTTATGCCTGTTGTTGAATTTAATTGTTATAATTCCATGCTCTTGTTGTTGTTGTTGCTGCTGCTGTGGTTGTTGTGGTTACAGAATGTGCCTTTCAGATTCTTACGCAAGTTTATTTTTTTAAAATTTGAGTTATAATCGGATAAAACATATTTGCCTTTAAAACCTATCCAAGCTTCAAAAACAAAAATATTAGTATGATGTGTGAACAAACTCTTCTATTTACGTTACAAAAAATATTTAATACTCTAAAATGTATACGTTTTTCTTTCTTTAGGTTAATTTCTTTTTAACATTTAATTTTATTAAAAAAATAATTTAATTTTGTTTTAAACTTAATGTTTTAAACCTATGGCTATTATTTTGTAATTCGGTTCGGAGTTGCCAAAATTCAATAAAAGATGTCTCGGGTTAAAGCAATATTGTGACAATTATAGATCATATTTTATCTCTCACCAATTCTGTACAACACTTTTACTCTACAAAAACACAATCATATTTTACTACTTACTGAGTGTACAATTGATCTTCAGAAGGACCGTTATCACGCCCCCCGCTGATAAGATCTGTGCCTTGCTAATTGGATTATGTAATGTGGTCATATAACACGAGGTCCTTTAACTACGATTCGTACATGTCGCCAGCCACTGATTCAATTAGCGCAACTGGGAACAATTTTTGCGGGACTCGCGCGATGATGATAATAGCCTTATATCAACGAAACATCATTACATTGATGAAAACATAAATATCAGTATTATAAAGTCAGGCTGGTTTTCTTGCGTGATTATTAAATCAAATCATATGAAGTGGAAATGTTCAGCAAAATATGGCTAACTAAATTATTTTCAGGTCGGCAGAATGATAAATATTTTAAGCTTAAAGCTTCATCGGAAAACAATAAGTTGAGCGTTATCTTGAGTTGTTCATGTTGTTGTTATTGTTGTTTGTTATTTTGGATTTTGTAGATGGAGACATTTCTTCGGAAAGCTGAATAAATCGTTATCTAGTAGTAGATTTGTTGTTGTTGTTATTAGTATTGTTGTTGTTGTTGTTGATGATGATGATGATGATGATGATAATGATGATGATGATGATGATGATGATGATGATGATGGTGATGATGATGATGGTGATGATGATGATGATGATGATGATGATGATGATGATGATGATGATGATGATGATGATGATGATCTATCGGTCATAAAAAACATTTTGGTATAAATAAACTTTTAAAAATGATTTTTTCTTGTTTTAAAAATACGTAATCTTTTAAAACTAATAACAAATGTGATCTATTTGCTTTCCCCTTGTCCATTTATTTCGTTTTGTAGAGCATGAAAAAAAACGTTAGTCATACGAATAAATTGCATTTTGTGTAGCATGTGCGTTTAATGCGCTTGTCATTTTAGACACGTGTTATATTCATGAGAAACAAAGAGTAAAACATTTTAAAACATCATGAATATAAAACTAGTCATAAGCTTTGAAATCGGGGTAGATTTTTCTGAAATATTTAGACTGCATATATCTTTGGTTCCTAAAGCAGTATATTGAAGCAGCTGATAATGAATTTCGTAATAAGACGACGCTCCTTTCTAAGTGAGTTTATTGATATCCTCGACAACCATTTCTTTCAGTAATCTCCGACAACAGCAGACCAAACTGTACGCAATCACCGACAGCAGCAGAATAGAGCGTGTTCAGCAGACCAGCACATTAAGTGAAAGGACACTGCCGCGGCTGTTACTAGCGGTGCCGCATTTTTTCGTTCAAAAGTGTTGACGAAAAAACAGGTATAAGACCTGTAAATAGACTTTCCTATATACACGATATTAACATAGCGTGTTTCAAAAGGCTGGGAATCATATCTGGTACCATTTGATTTAGGGCTAACTTATATGCTTTTGAAGCTAAGTGTTAATACTGTCCATTTCCAGCAAACAATGTAGGGGTCATGTATCGATTAACAGAGATTTTACACATTGGTCTGAGTTTTTCACTTCTGTGTGAACTTCAAAACTGTTTTACATATGCCATCTTTAAACCAGGGCCTTTTTTCATATACTGGATTTTAAAACATAAATTTGCTATCAGTTTGTCAGTAAAAGCATGTCATTTACTAAACAGGCTCCTTTCTGGTCATACTAGCCATTTAATGCCCCCAAAATACAAAAATGGGACTATATAGTTTCAGCGATTTTCAGACTAGCCCGAGTATATAAATTAGAAATGATACTAGGAAAATTAAAATATCAATTTAAAATTAGCAGTTCAGTATATATACTAGCCCAAATTTCTAAACCGCCACCTAATATAAGTGGAATTTTCTAAGTCGTCTTGTAAGCTATTCTAAAGAAAATTGGGATGAAGAATAATGAATATAAGTCACATACACATCAGTTTAATTATTTTATTAAAACATAATGATGCGTGTGTGTCTTATATTCTTTATTCTACATCCCAATTTTCTTAAGAAAAGCTTACAAGACGACTAAGAAAATTCCACTTATATTAGGTGGCGGTTTAGAAATTTGGGCTAGTATAGTTTATTGATGTTTGTTTTCTGCGGTTATGTTGCAATGAAAATGATGACCATCGTTTTTAATACAATTTTGTTGAATGATGCGTTCACTTACACGTTTCACAATAATACATGGTGACCAATCATAAAAATGTATTAAAAGATAATATTCCCATTAGATAAAAACCACACGTTTACCTTTAAATCGATCAGCAAGTAAAAGTTTGAAATAATAATAATATTTTTAATAAAAACTTTTATTACGGAAAACGCACCGCATGGTCTTTACTGAACAACAACATGACGCGGAATGTAAACAAATATCCCGAGCGTGACCGTCATAATATTTCCATATGTTCTTACCTGAAAATGTAGATTTACTGCTTAAAACAATGATTTTCCTCAGCATATATTCAATATCTGTGTAAATTAAATTCACATATGGAATTTGTTTTGACATGTTTATTGTAAGCGCCGTTTATTTTCAGAGCGCATGTTTTTGTTCTTTTCTACACGGGATGAATATATACTAGCCCAAATTTCTAAACCGCCACCTAATATAAGTGGAATTTTCTAAGTCGTCTTGTAAGCTATTCTAAAGAAAATTGGGATGAAGAATAATGAATATAAGTCACATACACATCAGTTTAATTATTTTATTAAAACATAATGATGCGTGTGTGTCTTATATTTTTTATTCTACATCCCAATTTTCTTAAGAAAAGCTTACAAGACGACGACATAAAATTCCACTTATATTAGGTGGCGGTTTAGAAATTTGGGCTAGTATATTTATATAAATATTATTCTCTATTATTTTGCATTTCTATAACTGAATCGTGGATTCGATCATAAGCGCAAATGGTGGAAAATAATGTAATGTTTCATGAATATTGTGTCTACTTTTATTACTTGTTTGCAATGAACTGTTCCAAAAGATATAATTATAAAATACGCCTTTTTTCTTATAAGAAAAAGGAGCAACTTAATTTTTGCTTATTATATTTCCGTTAAGTGATATTCCATACTTCTTTTATTCTATGCAGGGGCGTAGGCAAGTTTTGGATATTGGGGCGGCGAATTTTTTAAAAAGATTTAAATAGTGAAAGTTTAAATAATTTAACTGGAGGTGTACAAAGTGTGCAGCTCGCAGAGTGATCATCGCTTTTAGAAATGCAACATTCTTTAGTTGATCGGGGTCTTAGATTGAAAGACCCTTGGTTGATTAGAAAGGTCCATATCTGATCACATGTAATTATGGATAAAGAAAAAGGTTTCTAATATTTATTATACATGAAGTAGATTGAACTCACCAATAAACATAACGTTGTGTGTATCTCCATTTATTTATCGTCAATACCGGAAGCCCATATAAGCGACGCCTAGTATTAGTTATTTTGGATGATAGTGCAAGATACAGAGTTGTTGTTGTTGTTGTTACTTCCCAGTTTTATGTCCCTCCCGCCTCTGAAGGAGGACATTATGGTGTGGATATATCAGCTTCCCATGGTGAAGGAAGACCCAAGCTGCCCCTCCGGGCAATTTTCAGGCTCGAGCGGGCACCTGGGTAGAACCACTCACGTTCCGCAAGCTAGCTGGTTAGCTTCCTCACATGAAAGATCTTGACCCTGGTAGGTCTCGAACTCACAGCGGTAAAGGGAAAGTGAATGTCAGTCGGAAACCTTCATCACTCGGCCACGGACGCCCCTTTACAAGATACAGAGGATCGGCCCTTATTCTTTTATGTGCTCGGTGTAAAGCACCACTACACTGGACCTCGGTTTTAAGTACCATCCGATCGACTATTAATTATTTTAGTTGGAGTAGCATGGGATCAAACCAGCGATACCTGGACTCAAACCAGACGCACTTACCACTTCGCTAATGATCCGCTCTTAAATATAACATGTGACTAATTATTCTTTTCGATTGACATAAATAAAAATACAACAAAATCGAATTCGTATTTCCCAGACACCGTCCTTGTGCAATCAAAACCTAATAACAAAAATGCTATTAACACCTTGCGTTCATTTGCAATCGCAAATCCTGTATCCCGCGCAGCTAATTAAATTTGAGGCGTTACAACAATTTTTTTTGAGCGACGAGACTAAAAATATAACGGCGGCAAGTTGAAATATGGGGCGGGGGGGGGGGGGGGCCCATTGACTACGCCTATGCTATGTACGTAAACGCTAAGTAAGTGCTCTCTTCAGTTATTAGGCCTTCAGAAATGTCTCTACCTATGGCAACTGTTGCATTTAATAACTGACTAATTTAAAGAGGTGTGATTTCTAATCGAAATAGACACAAATGAAAAGGTATGATCATAGATGGCGAATACGGGAAATGTAAAAACAGCGGGAACAACACGAAACATTCTACCATCTCATGAGAGCTGGAATTTTCTGCAGAAGAGTTCTCTACTTACTTATAGAGAACAATCTTGGCGATTAACTAGTTTGCTGCCTTTGAGCGATGCATGTTTCCTCTATATATATCAGGCAATTCTTCACTGTAATAAAATGTTACCATTGGAGTGTAATCGGAATTGGAATTGGATCGCAATGGGAATGGAATTGGATCGGTTATAGATGATATTAGGATCGGGAGCGAGATATTGTGCCCTCGCATCGTACCTTCGCGTTGTCGCATCGTGTTTTCGTGTCCCCGCATCGTACTTTCGCGATCTCGGATCGTGTTTTCGCGTTTTCGTGGTCTCGCCTCGGGACAGCGAGGCCACGAAAACGCGAAAACACGATGCGAGTTCGCGAAAGTACTATGGGCCATCGTTGTTTCGCGCTATCGACCTCCAGGGCGAGAACACGAAAACGCGCAAACACGATGTGTGATCGCGAAACAACATTGCGAGATAGCGAATAAACGATGCGAGATCGCGAAAGTACGATGCGAGAACGCGATATTAATATCGCGTCCTCGCATCGTAATTTTGCGTCCTCGCATCGTTTTTTTCGCGTTCTCGCATCGTGTTTTCGCATTTTCCTAGTTTCGCCTCACCCCCCCCCCCCCCTCCCGAAACCACGAACACACGAAAACGATGCGAGATCGCGAAATTACGATGCGAGAACGCGAAAGTACGATGCGAGGGCACAATATCGATTGCGCTTCCATTGCGATCCTAACAGGATCCGCTTCCAATCCGCTTCCTGTCCGATTGTTAATTTCATGATTTTTAGTACTGTAGATGACACGGACGTTTTTTTCTTCCAGAATAGTCTGTGATTTTTCCCAGAAAAATCTTGGATTTTTCACCAATAAAAAAACAGGGATTTTTCTTCCAGAAAAATATGGGATTTTTCTCCCAGAATAATCTAGGATTTTTCTCCCAGAATGATATAGGGGTTTTCTCCCAGATTTTTTCTGGGATTTTTTACACATAATTTTATGGCTATTTTTTAATGCAATCATCACCTTATTGTTATGGAGTTTTTATTTAAATCAAAATTTAAAAAAAGTCATTTGTTATATTAAATGGAAGAATGACATTAAAATTAGAAATACATTAATACATGTAGCCTTCTTATCATGATGCATTGGCACGTTAAAGACGCAAATGAAATGAAATTATTGATAATAGGTATGCTTCGTAGCGAAACCTTCGGAAGTAAAGCCAATCTAACCACCAGAAACAAAGACTTAAAAAACTAAAAATTCTCCCATGGGATTTTTCACCCATTTTATAATGGCTGAATTCTCCCATGGGAGAAAAATCCCATTAAAATGTGGGAGAATTTTTAAGTCTCGTTTTTATTAACAAAAACTATAATTTTTAATGACAGAATAATTACACAGTGTAATTATCGTTGAAATATTCATTAATAAAAAATTGAAAAAAATCCCATGATTTTTTTCTCCCATTTTCTATAAAATGGGAGAAAAATCCAATGGGAGCTCCCATGGGAGTTAAAAAATCCCATGGGATTTTCAAAACTCCCATGGGATTTTTTCGATTTCAAGTCATCTCACAAGGTCATTTTAACAAATAGAACGATCTAATTTGTCAATTATTTACCAGCTTCACCTATTCTATCATCATATAATCAAATATTGCCGGTAGGACCAATATTTCGGGTAGCTGAGTTTGCGAATAAACCGGATTCGCAAAGATAAACCGGAGCCTGTTAATAGTGAACTTACTTTTAAGAAGCTAAATATAGGCCTAATTGAGCTATATTTAGCACCGACGAAGAGACCACTTCATGCGCAATTTCGATTTCTTTGACGTTTCTGAAATCCTACTTTCGCTTTTAGTCGCGCGGACCAAATTTATTTTAGTAAATTAAAACTTTATAAGCCCGAATTACCAAATGCTGCACTTGTGCCTTTATTTCCAAATACATGTAATATTTCATACAAGAGCGGGTTAAATGGAAGTAATGCCGTTTAAATAGTATGAACGTGTATTCACTGGTTTTTACAAAATTCACTGTGTATGAAACAGCTGCCCTGTTCTTAAAAGTGTGCACCCTGTGGCAGTTCGCAAGATGGCGACAAGTTCAGCAACAAAAAAGCATGTGCAATTTTGTTTCCAACGTTTATGCATACTTTAAAGTATAGATTGGTTTACTTTGATCATATTGTTTATTGATTTATTCATTGCTTGCTTTATTGCCCGTGTGTCCGTTTGTCCCTATAATTGTTAAAAAAGAAGACCTTATTGGCTATTTCAAAACCTGGGCGAGAACGGCGGCTTTTTATTCTATTATAACTTTATCGCTGAACTGGTCACCATCTTGCGGACTTACACAGGCTACACACTATTTGGTAAAGGAGAGCTGTTACATGACAGTGGAATTGTAACCGATGAACATAGACTATATGTTCCAAGTTCACCGTCATATGCACACAATTGTTTGAAGTTCAGTTAACTTGAGTAAATATTGATTTGCGCTAAAGCCGGAGGGTAGCCAATATATGCATGGTAATTATTTTTCTTGAACATGAAATAACATCACAACAAATAAGGTGGATGTTAATATGGGTATGGATATATTGTCGAGGTCTCTATATGATATTGCTTTTAAAATTGTTGGCAAAAATAAGTCTTATCAAAAGATCTACAATAGAAAATATATGAGCCCTTGGTTTAATAATAGTTGTGAACGTTCTAGGCGTGAATTTTGTTCTGCAAATCGCTTATATTATAAAAATAAAACATTAACAAATAGACATGTAATGATTAACTGTAGAAAAAGATATAAACAAGAAAAGAAAACAAGCCTTTAACATATATACTAGCCCAAATTTCTAAACCGCCACCTAATATGAGTGAAATTTTCTAAGTCGTCTTGTAAGCTATTCTTAAGAAAATTGGGATGAAGAATAATGAATATAAGACACACAGTTGTCACATCATTTAAATTATTTTATTAAAACACAATGATTTCAATTAGAAAATTAACTGCAAATCACCAAGGTCCCGAAATTCATTTTCACAAAAACATCAACATTTAAGCACACTGTTTTAATAGCGAGTGTGTCCACCTTCCTTCGGCTAAACATCAGGGTCCTCTTCCACGTCGCATAGTTATTGAGGTATCGCTTGATAATGCTATCCCCGCAATTGATGACGTCGGCCTTCAGATGGGCAAGATCAACATGAGGTCCGCGTTGACGAACTCGCCGGTCTACCTCATCCCAGATATGCTCAATAGGATTGAGATCTGGGCTACAAGCTGGGCAATCAAGGGTCCTGACGTTGTTGTCTTGCATTAATTGAAGAGTCGCCCTAGCTGTGTGTGGCCGTGCATTGCCCTGCATGATTATCATGCCTTTGTTTTCTCGTATGTGAGGAACGGAAACAGGGCGCAGAATTTCATTTTGATATCTGGCAGCGTTAAGGTTTCCATCAATTGCTATTGCGTTTGTCTTCGTGTGTAAGAGAAGCCGGCCCAGATCATAACAGACCCCCAACCATACTGATCCTTCTCCACCACACATGCATCATGGAATCGCTCGCGGCGGCGACGATATACCCTGGCGCGACCATCAGACCTCCACAAATGAAATCGGGACTCGTCAGTTGTTTAACCGTCATTTAAGCGGAAGGTGACACACTCGCTATTAAAACTGTGTGCTTAAATGTAGATGTTTTTTTTTTGTGAAAATGAATTTCGGCACCTTGGTGATTTGCAGTTATTTTCTAAATGAAATAATTATGTTTTAATAAAATAATTTAAGTGATTTGTGTGTCTTATATTCATTATTCTTCATCCCTATTTTCGTTAGAATAGCTTACACGAAGACTTAGAAAATTCCACTTATATTAGGTGACGGTTTAGAAATTTGGACTAGTATACAATATTAATAAAAATATAAAATTTCACGAGTTAGCCAGAAACGATCCTCAAAAGTTCTGGAAGGAGATTAAGAAATTTAAAAATAAAAATTCTAATAGAACAAATATTAGCACCAATGAATTTTATGAATATTTTAAAGACCTATTTTCCGATAGCGACGTTTTTATAAATAATGACGTAGAAAATGATTTATCTGAACATATTAATGATATCAGTATAAAACAGTTAGATTCCGATCTTAATTTAGATGAAGTTAAAAAGGCTATTTTACACTTGAAAAAAGAAAAGAGTGCAGGTGTAGACAGACTTATATCTGAAATATTTATCGATGGTATTGATATCTTAGCACCAATATTATGCACACTCTTTAATTATTTATTTATGTATAGTATATACCCAGAAAGTTGGG
This sequence comes from Corbicula japonica, assembly GCA_038501625.1. Taxonomy (NCBI): domain Eukaryota; kingdom Metazoa; phylum Mollusca; class Bivalvia; order Venerida; family Cyrenidae; genus Corbicula; species Corbicula japonica. Next base: position 11,070 of record JAZAYU010000688.1, on the reverse strand, counting down.
CACTGGGTACCATTGTACCAGTACCAAAAAAGGGTGATACAAATTATATAAATAACTATCGTGGAATTACTGTAACAAGTGTGTTTTCTAAGATTTTTTCAATTATATTAGATGAAAGGCTGAAAAAATGGGTGGAAAATAATAAATTGCTTTCCGATTTTCAATTTGGATTTCGTCCACAAAGGAGTACAGTTGACTGTATATATATATATTGAGTTCGATTATTAAAAGAGTTGTTAATATAGAAAATAAAACGTTATATTGTGCTTTTATAGATTTTAAAAAGGCCTTTGATTTAGTATATAGACAAGGCATTTGGCTTAAGTTAATACAATACGGAGTTTCGTCGAAAATTGACAAAATTTTAAAGGCTATGTATGAAAATGTTAAATGTTGTGTTCGGGTAAATGGTGATACAAGTAACTTTTTTAGCAGTAAAACTGGTGTTAAACAGGGTGAGCCATTATCTCCCTTACTTTTCATTTTTTCATTAACGATATGTATGAAGCTTTGAATGATGATACAGCTGATATGTTATCTTTACATGAATTGAAAATATTTATGCTTCTTTTTGCTGATAACACAGTTTTGTTTTCATATACAAGAGAAGGATTGCAAAAACTTTTAAATAACTTATATAAATATTGTCAGTACTGTGGTATTAAAGTAAATACCAAAAAACTGTTATAATGATCTGTAAGAAAAGTAACACAATAGAAAATGTTAATTTTTATTACGACACATATAAACTAAGTATTGTTAAGAAATTTACTTACTTAGGGGTAACATTAACAGTCAATGGCAATTTTTATCAGGCACAGAAGGCATTGGCTGCCCAAGCACTAAAAACATTGTTTTGTTTTTAAATACATTATTTGAAAAGGTGTCATTAGGTGTTACCGAAAAAATTAAACTTTTTGATCTTTAGTTTTACCTATATTGTGTTATGGAAGTGAAATATGTGGTCTACATAAAGCTCCTGATATTGAGAGAGTTTATGTTAAATTTTTAAAGCAATTATTGAATGTTAAACAACAAACCATTATTGCTACAGTTTATGGTGAACTTGGACTTTTTCCATTATCAGTGATAAGAAAAGTTCGCATAATTAAATATTGGTTCAAAATTTTACAAAATCCAGATTCATTGCTATATAAAATTATGTTTATGAAAGACAATAATGACAGATATATAAATTCTTGGACAATAGAAGTAAAAAACATGTTAAATGAAATTGGCTTTGGATATGTATGGACTAGCAATAATATTAATAGTACTATTATCAATCAGATAGTCCAAAGAATTCATGATACATATGTACAATTATGGTTTTCTCACATAAGCTCATACAGTAAATTAGATACATATTCTTTATTTAAGACAAGTTTCGAATATGAAACATATTTAGATACAGTTAGTAACAAATCTCATAGAGAATGTATGACGCGATTAAGATGTTCTTCACATAAATTATTTGTAGAAGAGGGTAGATATAGAAACATAAACAGAAATGAACGAATTTGTAAACGATGCAAGACAAAAGCTGTTGAAAACGAATTTCATTTTATTCTCGTATGTCCTTTTTACAGAGAACTCAGAATTACATATTTACAGAAATATTATTATACTTGGCCGACAATTCAAAAGTTCAAAAGAATCTTTGAAACTAAACAAAAATCATTGTTGGTCAAATTAGCTAAATTCATTTTTCTAGCAAATAAGAAAAGAGATACCTTTATTTAATTTATGTTTTATTGCTATTTTACTTTGCCTTATATGAAGGCATTGAGTAACGCTTTATCGTTGTATAGATAATTGATATAGAAAATATATGTCTTTTTTTTCGCAACATTCCTTTGTTAACATACTTTCTCTATGTATATGTTTATGTTGTAAACCGCCGTCAAATGATGGCAAAAAACATGTATAATGTTTATGCCAATAAAAGAACTTTGACTTTGACTTGGCTCACTTAAACTAAGCCTGTTGTGTTATCATTATTGTCGCGTTCAGTGGCTTTCTAAGTTCTTTTGATATTAATAAATTCTTATTTACGTAATAATAGTTATCACATATATATTTAATAAGTTATGTAATATTTGTTATCAGAAAACAAGACGGCTTATTATATGAAAGTGTTACCATCACAAGGTTTGGTGTTACAAAGCTGCTGTTCAGAGACATCACCGGAACAAGGTCTGCCACGTGGTTCCGGTGCTGGATTTGTACAGGTTCTAGTCCGGCGTTGTAATCCTGTACCACATGTAGCAGAGCAAGTTCCCCATGTTGACCATGCACTCCATCCACCGTTGATTGCTTTAGAAATGAAAAGTTAAGCTTGTAAAATGATTCCATAGAATATAATATGAAGCAAAGAACTGCATTTTAAAATCTCATCACTGTGACAAATGTCCTGTTACATGTTTATGGACTACTTGAATTAATTTACATACATGTAAATCGACATTTGTCGGCCTTGGTTGAAGATTGTCATTTAATTTGTATATCAAAATGTTTATTCAAATCATTATTTGTTTTTAAATAAAATGCACAAAATGCGCAAGGAGGTCTTTGAACAAATATTAAAGATGACATTGAAATAAACTACTGTGATATAGTTTAGAAAGGATATTCCATCACTCAAAAACACACTGTAACACTGTGTAAGGGACTGCCATAAGGTTAACAAGTATGAAGTAAATTTTATACTTTTGAGGAGGTAAAACATATTTTAACAGTCCGTTTTATGTGATGAAATTAGTTCAAATGAGAAAAATGCATATCAGGGATCGCCTCACTCACAGAACACAGCATAAACCCCGCAGAAAAAAAAGAAGATAAGAAAGAAGAGCATGTGTTATTAAGAATGTCAAACTTAAATCAGACACCACAAACAATTATTAATAACGAAAAATAAAACCCTTGTAGTTATCGCCTTGGAACGGTCAAATGCAAAACATTTCCAATAGGGGAAGGGGGCTTAAACCAGGTACTATTAGGGTGCATTAAACTCACCCTTTCTCATCAGGTTCTGATATCAACACACAAGTACAAGTTGGTGAAATAATGTCAACCCACCCATCAGCTCAACAATGTTCCATGCAGGGGCACACGAACATATAAAACCGAGAAAATGTTTACTGAAAAAATCAATCAATTTAACTGATAGGAATAAACAAATTATTACGTATATTGCTTTGTCTTCAATAAAAACAGAAAACAAATTGTCCCGCAATGTTGTACATGTTTGCTATTTTATAATCTGGCTGCAAAGGTGTTTGACATGTTCTTTCTTTAACCCTATCTTTCCCACTTCAAAAAAACATGGTAAGCTAAAATTGGTTTACAAGGTAAGTAGAAGTGATGAAGGACAGTTTTAAAATCAAGCTTTAGCGGACGCTATAAATAAGTATGCATTTTATATAATATTTAGAGAGAATACAAATACTTAAATCTCTACAAAAACAAAAGAATGAAAACATAACCAATAATCAGCCTTAATATACACATTTTTCGTACACTGGCTTTAAACTTAACATGTACATGTTGATGTATGCTAAGTCGAATGTTCATAGGAAAAAAATACTGTTAATAGCAAAGGTCGTGGCGGAAACAAACAGGTAAAACCTATATTATATTTGTTTTGTGGTTGGAAATGTTTGTTTTTACAACAAAGCAGATAGTTTTATCTTCTTGTTAAATATGACAAAGCTTGTTTTTGAAAGCGGCTTCCCCTGTTATTTCGTTTCTATAACATGGAAAATTATATACCCAACAAAATAAAAGTTCTGCACACAAGTGTTCTTTTGCGTGAATTTTATTATATAGCAAATAACTGGTATAAATACTTACATTTTTATCAAGATTAATTGTTTGCGGAGTTATAGTAAAAAACAGAATTAAACTTTGTAGGAAAAAAGAAACGAGAACTATTCTTTTTGAGTATGAGAGGGTTCAAAGTCAAAAGTTGCAAAATTTGCTGAGGTGTGAAATCTATGAAATCAGTCAACATTTTAATAGCGTCTGCTTTATGCAATTATGAGCATGCACTGTGATGCCAGTAACAGGAAGTAATCAATAGTAAATACCAAGCCATTTCCAGAATAACACTCAAAGTTAAGTTTTTATTCATTAAAGTATCACACTAACTCACTCATTGATCTACCTAAAGGTATGTGAACACAGTTTAGTAATGGCTCGAACAGTTTCGAATTCTGCCTTGATTGAATCAAAGCATCCTGTTTATTTAGTGTATAAAAACCAATGCAATCAACACCTAATCTTAATAAAGCAAAATATATCTGTATTGTTTGTTATTCAAATTAATTTAGTTCTTATGGTCAACAAGGAAGGTTTTCGTTAATCTGACCATCGGGATAGATAAGCAATAATTTATAACCCGGTTTATAAGGAATTTCATTTCACACATATTTTAAGCCACACTATATACCTGGACATAAAGCTTGGTTGCAAAGCCGAATGTCGGTGGAGCTGCCAGAACAATACAGTCCACCCCTTTCTGGTATGGGATTTGAGCATGTCCTCTCGCGATATGTCATTCCATAATCACACGTGACCGAACATTGGGTCCAAGATCCCCATACACTCCAGCCTCCATCTATTCCTAGATATCAACAGTATTTAACGAAATGCATAATTACAATTTGTATAAGATTATGGCGATACAATACAGTTTTTTTTATTTTGTGCCATTTGTACTGTACTGTACTGAATAACTATGTAAAAAACGTGTTAACGACGATTATTCAAATATTATAGATTCTAACACGACTTGACGTTTTTCCCATTGAATTTATAGTGATTTATCACAGAATAAATCACCGCGCGTGGGCACGGCTATTCCGTAAATACCGGTCGGAATAAAATTATCACGTGACAATTGTTTTATTTTGCTGCGATTTAATTTCACGCATTTAAGATAGCACTATACGCGAATTATGTAATAGAATAATATTTATTTTATAAATTTAAATAAAATACCATAACTATTGTCCGCTATTTTGTGTCAACGTTAAGGTGACGTTGATGCGCCATTTCAACGACGTCACGTCATTTCCGTTGTTTATATGTTATTCCCTGATAAAGGTATTAAACCGTTGGAATGTCAAATACAGTTCGAACGAAGACTTGAGAGTGATGGATGCGCCGTAGGATTGACGTGTATTCAAGTTTTTCAGCTGCGTAGATATAAATCACTCGGGGCAACGCCCTTCGTGATATATCCTTACGAATCTGAACTCCGCCCCGTGATTTATCCTGCGATAAATCACCCGAAGCTATTGATTATTTTATAATTATATATTACAGTAAAAGACAACATCAACTGTTACATAAACAAGAAACATTGACAGCACGATTTATCCTTAAGTTGCATGCTTTCATGCACATTATGTGTGTCTAAATACACTTCAGTTATCACAAACATCGTTAGAATTACATCTGAAAGATTACAAGTAGAAATCGGGCTTTTTGAAACTTAATTTATGGTGATGGTGGAATGCGTCTTTAACGTTTTCGATACCAATATCTATCTTTACTATAAAAAGCGCATACAATAATTTAAGTACTAAAACTGGGAAAAGCATTCGGTAACAGAGCTTACGTTCATATGCGTTTCCATTTTCAGTTTTCGGGTTTGAGCAATTCCTTTTGCGATGTGCTGTTCCTTAATCGCATGTGTGTGGGCGAACATTGACTCCAAGGCATGTATATCTTTGTTTTCAAATTGATCATCTTTCAAATGTATTTTCTAAGAAAGATATTGAACGGCGCTAAATCCGAAATGAAATGAATTCTGATTACTTCCCCTTCAATAGCCATTCAACTTATATTTAATCTGTATGAAATAATATAACTATCAGACATTTGACGTTCAAATTTGCCAAGTTTTCCTTTATTACGTTTATGGGTTATATATCTGAGAACGTAAGCACATTCAATAACTCAAGACTTACCTTCACACGCTTTCTTATCACAAAGCTGTGTTTCGGAAACGTCACCAACACAAGGTTGTCCACGTTGAGCCGGTGCCGAGTTTGAACAGGTTCTGTTCCGGCTATGTAACCCTGTACCACATGTAGCAGAGCAGGTTCCCCAAGCTGACCAAGCACTCCATCCACCATCAATAGCTAATAAATGATATAACAATAGCTGAAAATAATGCGTGCGTTTAACATGCGGATTACAAAACAATGGATTTGAGGTCTTGTTCAGATCACGCTCTTTCAAAAGGTCAAGCCGTCTCCACAAAAGCAATGGTACATGTTTTATCACTACTTGCTATTTCCTTATCTTAAGCTTGTAAGGATGCTCCTTTTTTTTCTTAAAACGAAATAACCTGGATTTCATTATGCCAGGAGGCTTAACCATATAGCCACATTGTCACAAGATCTAAGTGTAGTGAGGGAAAAATTCCTTAAAACTAATTTACTTTTAAACTAAACACAAAAAACGGAAAGCAATATGTTTTAATAGAAACCTTTTTATATTTTTGTACATATTAAGATAAAGATCAGTGTACACAAGTGTTAAACCAAACCTGGACAGAGCATTTTATTACAGAGCTGAAGTTCATAAGCCCATCCGGGACAAAAACGTCCGCCATTTTCCGGTATTGGATTTGAGCAGTTCCTCTCACGATGTGATGTACCAAAGTCACACGTGGCTGAACATGGACTCCAAGATCCCCACGTACTCCATTCACCGTTGATTCCTTTATACATTTAATAAAAATTGTATGCTAATGTTTAAAATTAAACACATAAACATACATGTACTTTCTAAATGATTTATACATGTTACACTCGCATTTTGAATTTTGTATATTAATTGGATTAATTTAATATAACCATTGTTAAAATATTTGATTAAAGGCCGTATTTCATTAAATATTTCGTTGGGATGACTTGATTTCTGTTTTACCTAAGTCGAATTGGATTCCGTTTTTTTATGTTTTCTCAAATTTGATTGGTAAGGCCTAAAATAAAATATTGTTTGTTTCCCCATCCACGACCGACCCGAAAAAATCAGCGCTACCCGAAAAATTTTATCGCCGAAACCTAATTTTTTTTTTATTTGGTACAAAAACCTGGAGACGAAAAATGCATTTATTTGTAACCAGTTTCATTACGAATCCGGATGACTTGGTCTTTTACAGAAAGGCATTCATCTACAATAATAATCATGTAAACTTGGTACATATTCAATTTTAATAGTTTTGTAATTCTCCTTGGAGGTATTCTATATGTGGATCATTCTTCAAAAAACTTTCAAATAAAAAATATTTTGACCTACCTACCTACCCATACTTCATCTGCCTGGGTCGGGATGGGGAAACAAAGAATATTTTAAGTCTGGCCTAAGTTATTTCATTAGATTTGCTTGGTAACTTTCAATTGTATAAAAAGGCGCGACCGTGGTTTTTTATTTACCGCTTGTGCTGTCACTTCCGAGAAATTTATTGAAGTAGTTGTTTCGGGTTAGCAGTTCCCACCGTTTAGAAAATTCTTTGTTCGAATTTACAAATTGAAAGACATGTAGACTTTTCGTGAAGTTGCTGTTGATCAGGACCCATTGGAAGCGGGAGGAAAACGTTTTGTAAAGAACGGGTGACATTTGTCATTGTTTATTATTTGTAATACCACTTTTGCTGTTCAATTTTGATGATGTCTAGCGACAAACCTTCAAGAGGACAAAGGGTCGATAATAAGGCCTTAAATGACAAAGAGTCTGGAGATGATGAACTGAGAGATCTACAGACGGAATTGGAAAAAAATAGAAAGGTAGAAGAAACGTTTAAGAAAAGAGCAGTTGAAAGACAAGCTTCGGAGGAAAATAGACAAAAGTAGGGAGGAAGTTAAACGGTTACAGGATCCGAGCTCAACAAGTACAAGAAAGAAAGTGCATGGTAAAAACATTGATTCTTTACAAACTTTAATTAAACGTGATTCTGAAGATGATCTAAAGCAGTTACGATCCAACATACATTTAAAAAAGAAAGTAAATAGTTACAAAAAATGGGTTTGTCTGAATTTCAAGATTCTACTAGCTCAGATTCGTACAATATCAGTAGTTCGGATACATCATCGTCATCATCTGAATTTTCTATTGATAGTAGTGTTGGTAGACATTCTAAGAAATCTAGAAAAGGAAAGTCCAAAAAGAAATCAGGGATATCTGCGAAATTTGCACCCTAGAACCTGGTTTAAACCCCTTGTGGCAATTTGGTTTGCCACTGACCATTTAAAGGCGGTATCCCCAAAGGTTCTCTGTTTCGTTAATTGTTTGATGGGTCCTATTTGAATTGACGTACTTATATTAAACATGCTTTCTCTCTTCTTTTTCGCTGCGTGGGGAGAGTTAAAAACCCCCATTTATACCCTCATTCACAGTTACGACATGAATTTGTAAATAAAAGATGTACTTTTGAAGATCTCAATTTAAATCTTTTTGTAGCAGGTGAACTTGAAATCATTGGAAACTCAGACCTTAAATCAACAGAAAGGAAAGGTAGAATGCGTTTATTAAAACAAACTTATGTACTTAAGTTCATCATTCAGTTTCTCATGTTTGAAATCTTATTATGCTGCTGTTTTAAGAGAAATTGAATTAGGAAACAATTCTTGGGACGATGACCTTTCGTTCTTGGATACGGCGATGTTGAGCACAGAGAATAAAGAATGTAGAGGTTCAAAGGGAAAGAAAGATTATGAGAAGGTTGCTGGTAGTGAAGTTAACTCTGATGGGAAAGTTTGGTTTTGCTCGCCGTATCAAAGAAATAAATGCCAATTTAAAGGGTACCACATGTTAGTTGTTAAGGGCAAGGTGCTAAATGCTCAACATATATGTGCCACTTATTGGCAGAAAGATCATAGTATAAGTTAGAGCATCCAAAACGATCTTCAGCCTGTCCACACGTTTTAGCCTGAAAACCATTTGTAAATGAAAATAAAATTTAAGAACATATTTTTACCAATATGTTGTTGAAAAATCAGTACAAGAAAACATATCTAAACATGGAAGTAATTGTTATTTATGTACTAAAAAGAATTGTATTCCAAATTTTGCAAAGAGTTCTGGGAAAATTATTTGGCACCAAGTAGTTAAAATATCTGGATTTTTAAATTTTCAAAAATGTCGTGTTCCAGTAAATAATAAAATCAACACAGAGTTTTTAAGACGTTTGTTGTCGAATTTTCAATATAAAGATACTTTAGTATGTGACCTATTACAGTTTGGTTTTCAAATTGGTTTTGAGGGTGATGACAATTCTTTTTGCCTTAAAAAATCAGAGCAAGTTAGTAAGAACTATAACGGAGCAAATGATTTTCCTTTCTTTGGACGCAATTGTTGGTCCCTTCAATGAAAATCCATTCGGTACAAATATTGTCATATCCCCTTTAAATTCAGTTCCTAAAAAGAACCAAAATGATGGGGGGTTATTTTAGATTTAAGTTGAGGAAAGGAGTATTCAATAAACTTTTTTGTCGATAAAGATCATTATTTAAATGAAGAAGTCTGTTAAATATTTCCCAAGGTAGATGATTTTGCTCAGTTAGTTTTAACAAAAGGTCGCGGATGTTTAATGTACAAAAAAGACTTATCAAGGGCATATTGACAGATACCCATTTGTCCCTCTAGTTACGATTTGGTAGCTTTCAAATGGAAGGGACATTTGTTTTGCGATACTGTTCTTTCAATGGGTTTACGGTTAGTCGCTGATATATGTCAAAGGGATAATAATGCAATTGCTTTTATTATAATAATGTTATCATTTGGTATGTGTTTATTAAATTATTTGGATGATTTAGCTGGCGCAGAAAACAAGAAAATTTGCATACAAAACGTTATCGTAAATTTTGCAAAAATGTGGAATTCCGAGAGATTCAAACAAAAGTTCTACTCCAGCCACTGTTATGACGTTTCTGGGGATTTTATTCAACTCAGAGTCAATTACTTTTGGAGATTAAACCAAAGCGTTTAATAGAAATTCAAGCTTGGGTTGTTAAAGAAATGCCTCAATCAAGGATTCTCAATCATTACTGGTAAAACTCAATATTGTAGGTGCATGTGTTAAACCCAGTCGTATATTTGTCAACAGATTATTGAATTGGTATATAGAATTTCCTAAAGGTGACAGTCAGGCGCAGGTGCCAATTCCTTCAGAAGTCAAAAAGGACATTTTATGGCGGGATTAGTTCTTGCCATGTTTCAATGGGGTGTCATTGATGTCTTAGTTGGTGTTTACCAGATGAAATTTTCTCATCTGATGCTTGTTTACAGGGATGTGGAGGATTTGGAAGGGTAATTTTATCATACTGAATTTCCACCAGAAATTTTAGAAATTTAGAGAAGTTACATATTGGTGCTTTAGAAAGATTAGCATTGGTGAGTGGGCTACGATTATGGGCCTGTTTTTTTAAGACATTTAAAACTTATGATTTTCTGTGACAACTTATCCACTTGCATAGCAGTGAATTCGGGTAAAATACGCTGCCATTTTCTACAGGCGTGTCTTAGAGAAATCTGTTATTTAGCTGCTTTAAAGGAGTTTGAGATTATACCCTGTCAAAGCCGGTCAAGATAACAGACTTGCTGTTCACTTGTCTGAGTGGAATATTAAAATAATTAATATCAGTGGCATGAAAATGCATTTAGAAGGTTAGCTTCTGATTATTGTTTAAAACAGTGTTAGGTAGATCACTCCTGTTTCGAATTCCTACATTTACGATATTTTCACTTTTGTTTTCAGACAGGCATTTGGATAAGTTGAAGAAAAAATTAAGAATTCAGTGGGAATCCTTTTTGCTTTTTTCTGTTTCTTTTTTAATTTAAATGTTTTGCCAGTTTCAACTGAAACTTTACAGTTGTATGCTTAGTTTTTAAGCCATTCCTTCAAATCAGCTGAGGCTATGAACAAATTATGTGAGTGGAATGAGAACTTATACCAGTTAATGGGTGTAGACGTTTCAAGCATAAATGGATTCTTGCTAAATTTAACATTTAATGGTACTTCTAATAGATGAAAAGGGAACTTTGAAAGCCACCGAA